>JAVJIF010019273.1:0-90074 GCA_038442645.1 Agave tequilana
AACTGAAAATCACCTAGAGGGGGAGTGAATAGGTGATAATGCTAATCAAAGGGCAATTTAAAAATTTAAAGCTACAACAATCACAATCAAGAATCACAAGATGAATGCAAGCAAGTAAGTATGATGAGCAAGTAATAAGTGCAAACAAGTTAGAGTAAGAATTGCAGGAATGTAAACCAATCGCAAACACAAGATATGTTATCGAGGTTCGAGCACCCAGCTCTACTCCCCGCCTTCCCCAGAAGGATTCCGACCACTTCCACTATCACAAAGATCTCAAATACAATGGAGTACCCAACTCCTACAATCTCAAGAACAAGTAATTATCTTGGTAGTCAAAAGACCACAAACTCTCTCTTTCAAATATCTCTTCCCTTACAAAGGTCCTTAGAGAATATTGAGTAGGAATGAAGCTCTTGTGTGTAAGGAGAAAAGAGAATTAAATCAGAGAGTATTTGAAAAACCCTTCAGAAAATCAGTGAGAAATTCAGCACAAAAACCAAGAAACAAGTCTCTTTTGAAAGCCTTAAACTTTTGAATTTTCTAGCATAATTTTTGTAACCAATCTCTCCCCCAAACACCCCTATTTATAGGAGAGGGCTAGGGTTTAGGGATAAAAACATAATTACTGATGTTTAGGAGGTAATTAGATCAAATATATCCTTAAACGAATTTTTAAACACAAAAGACAAAAATAAACAGCTCTTAAAAATCTGCCCGTTACTGTTCAAACGGTCAGATCGGTCGACTGGGCCGTCGACCGGTAGTACAAAAATTCAAACCGTTATAGGCTAGCGGTCGACCGACCCGGTCGACCGATATAACCTGTGAGCAAAAACAATAGTCCGGTCGACCGCCCCGGTCGACCGACAGACATGCACATGGATACGTGCATCTGCCAGAACTTCGGTCGACTGGTCCGGTCGACCGGACCAGACTGACACAGCTCGGTCCGACTACCCCGGTCGACCGGATCAGGTCAAAAATTGATTTTAGAAAAGAAAACAAGAGGATTTGATTTTAACAAAAATACTTTTGAACAGGGATAGTATAAATATAATATATATCTGTAGGCAAAAACTTGTATGCAAAATATTTTTGTATAATTTATAAGAAATTATTTTGGAATAAGCATGTGCGCAAAACGTGTGTGATAGAGCTTCAAACCTATCCACTATTCTTTAACATACTATAAACTGAAAAACAAATTACATGAAGACTTCTTGAGCTATCTTCAAGTCTTTGAGCCATCCAATGCCTTGCTAGTGCCTTCTCTTCTATGATCCTTCCTTGATGTGCAATTTGCCTTCCTTACTTTGTGGAACTTAGAAGTTCTTGCAATAGCTAAGCGAATGGTCTCTAAACATGGTACAAACCTGAAACTTATCTTAACAAACTTGTTAGTACCAAATAGCTCATATTTGGTTTGTCATCATCAAAACACAAAAAATGGAGAGTGTAACCTCTTGGGCAACAATCTCCCCCTTTGATGATGACAAAACAAATAGGCTATTAACAAAATATAGGGAGGAGAAAACTCCCCCTCAAATTATGCTATACATAAAACACAAGAATATGCTCTAGAAACCAATAATTGAAATGATGCACCAATTATTGAAACACAAAAATTGCTCTTGATACCAAAATACCAAACAACTAAAAACACCAAACTAAAACATACATAAACATAAAATTAATAAAACAAATATTTAAAATTAAAGCATATAAATTCATATGGAACCAAGACCAAATGAACTTATTTTTGTCATGTAAACTTATTCTCCCCCTTTTTGTCATACATCAAAAAGGTTATGAAAAACATGTCTATTCAATAATACAAACATTAAGTTCTCCACAAATAAACGAAATCTAGCAAAATCAGGGGTTTAGTGAAAATATCGGCTAGTTGTAAATCCGTGGAACATAATCAATATCTATATCACCTTTCTCAAAATGATCTCTAAGAAAGTGATATCTAATCTCAATGTGCTTGGTCTTACTATGTTGATTTGCATTTTTGGTCATGTGTATAGTACTAGTATTATCACAAAATATTTTTATATGATCAAAGTGCAAATCAAAATCAAGGAGAGTATGTTTCATCCAAAGGACTTGTGCACAACAAGCCCCGCGGCAACATACTCCGCCTCGGCGGTTGAGAGTGCTACGGAATTTTGTTTCCTAGAGGACCATGAAACAAGACAATTACCAAGAAATTGACATGTCCCACTAGTACTCTTTCTATCTACTCTACAACCCGCATAGTCGGCATCCGAATAACTAGTCATAGAAAAATCTATAGTTTTCGGATACCAAAGACCCATTCCAATAGTGCCCTTAATATAACGAATAATGCGTTTTACCGCAATAAGATGAGACTCTTTTAGGACACGATTGAAATCTAGCACAAAGACACACACTAAACATGATATCCGGCCTACTTGCCGTCAAATATAAAAGACTTCCTATCATGCTTCTATATAATTTAATATCAACATTTTTACCTTGTTCATCCTTATCAAGCTTGGTTGTAGTTGCCATTGAGTGTTGCAAGCCTTTGATCCTTCAAGCCCAAACTTCTTTACTAGCTCCTTTGCGTACTTGGCTTGGTTAATGAAGGTTCCGTCTTGCAATTACTTGATTTGGAGTCCAAGGAAGAAATTTAGCTCACCCATGGAAGACATTTCAAATTCTAGTTGCATTACCTTCTCAAAATCCTTGCATAAAAGCTCATTAGTAGATCCAAAAATTATATCATCAACATAAATTTGCACAATTAAAATATCATTATCAACATACTTAGTAAAAAGAGTTGTGTCTACTTTGCCTTTAATAAATTATTTGAAATGAGAAAACTAGAAAGCCTTTCATACCAAGCTCTTGGAGCTTGTTTCAATCCATACAAAGCTTTATCAAGTTTAAAAACAAAATCGGGATGAATATGATCAATAAAACCGGGAGGTTGAGAAACATAAACTTCTTCATTATAAAACCATTTAAAAATGCACTTTTTACATCCATTTGAAAAAGTTTAAAATTTTTAAAACATGCAAAAGCTAGTGTCATCCGTATGGCTTCAAGCCGTGCTACGGGTGCAAGGTCTCCTCAAAGTCAATTCCCTCAACTTGAGTGTAACCTTGGGCCACTAACCTAGCTTTATTCCTAATGACATTTCCGACTCATCCATCTTGTTTCTAAAGATCCACTTAGTACCAATTATTGGTCTATCGTGGGGCTTAGGAACAAGGTGCCAAACTTGGTTGCGCTCAAATTGATTGAGTTCCTCTTGCATGGCAAGCAACCAATATGGGTCCGTCTCGGCTTCGAGAATGCCTTTGGGTTCAAAATGAGAAATGAAAGCAAAGTTACCACATAGGTCATGGAGTTTGGAGCGCGTTGTGACTCCTTTAGATGCATCACCCAAGATGAGCTCCTTAGGATGATTTGTAGCGTATCTCCAAGCTTTAGGAAGCGGTTGAGTGCTTTCCTCCTTATCCTCTTGAACTTCACCAATAGGGTCTAGCTTTTCTTCTTGAGCGGTGAGTCCTTCAAGGATAGTCTCTCCATGTCTTCACCTAATGGTTCAATCTCTACAACATTCTCAACAACCACATTAGATTCTTCAAATTTAACATGCATGGATTCTTCAATGGTTTGAGAAGATCTAATGAAAACTCTATATGCTTTGCTAGTAGATGAATATCCAACAAAGATAGCCTCATAAGCCTTAGCATCAAATTTACCCAAATTATCCTTAGTATTCAAAACAAACACTTGCATCCAAAAACTTTAAATATGCAACATTTGGTTTTCTAGAATGATACATTTCAAAAGAAGTTTTTGAAGAATTTTTGCATAAATAAATACGATTCGATATATAGCATGCGGTGTTTACGGCCTCGGCCCATAAATATTGAGGGAGGTCATATTCACTTATCATTGTCCTAGCCATCTCTTGAAGTGTTCTATTTTTCCTTTCTACAACTCCATTTTGTTGTGGAGTTCTAGGACAAGACATTTCATGCTTAATTCCCTTTTCATCACAATAAGTCATGAAGAGTTGGTTAACAAACTCACCACCTCTATCACTTCTTATTCTCAAAATCGGAAAACCCTTTTCTTTTTCAACTCTTTTTCGAAAATTTTAAATGAGAAAAAGTTTGATCTTTATTTTGTAAAAAGAAAACCCAAGTAAAACGGGAGAAATCATCAACCAATAAATGCAAATCTACTTCCATTTAACTCTTAGTTTTAGTTGGTCCAAAAAGATCCATATGAATTATTCTAATGGCCTAGTTGACATGATATCCTTGATTGGTTTAAAGGAAGACTTGGTTTGTTTCCCAAGTTGGCACGCACCACAAATGCGGTCTTTCTCAAAATTCAAGTAAGGTATACCCTTCACCAATTCCTTTGAATTAATCCTAGAAATATGGTCAAAAGATGCATGTCCTAATCTTCTATGCCAAAGCCAAGAATTTTCATCAAAGCATTCAAGCATTTAGTAGAACAATCTAAATTAAGCATGTCAATGATATAAACATTATTATCACGAAAACCGGTAAGAATACAAACATCGGATTTAACATCAAAAATCTTGCATGAGGAATCATCAAAAACAACTTTAAGTCCACGGTCACAAAGTTGACTAATGCTAAGCAAATTATGTTTTAAACCATCTACTAAAACAACATTCTCAATAATAGGAGATGCACCAATTTGAATGTTACCTATACCGATGATAGTTCCTTTGGAGTCATCCCCGAAGGTGACGGTGCCACCTTCCATGTACCTTGATAGGGTTGTGAAGTTGTTGATGTCCCATGTCATGTGTCTTGAACAACCACTATCAAGGTACCACCGCTCCCTACGTCTTGGAGCTTTGGTGTGTACCTACATCAAACAATTTAGACTTGATTTTGGTACCCACATTTTCTTGGGTCCTCTAGGGTTAGTGTCATGAACCCAAACAAGATTATTTGTTCTATTTAGTTGATCATAACAAAACTTAGCTAAATGTCCATTTTTACCACAATATGTGCATCTATACACTCTACCATATTTAAAAGCATAGTGAGTGTGTGATTTGTGAGCATGAGCATTGTGAGCATGAGCATGAGATGTTAGCATGAGAATTTTTAGCTTGTGAAGTGTTAGCATGTGAAGTGTGCTTTTTAGAAAACATGTTCTCAAGTTTCTTAGTATTGAAAGCACAATCATTTAAAACTTTTTCGAAATCATTCATTTTGGATTTAAAGAAGAAATTTCTTTTTCATCAATAATAGGAGATTTTGCCTTACAAGTACTCTTGTAGGCACAAAATTCTTTTTGCATGGAAATGAAATTAGAAGAAACATCATCTTTTTCTTTAGAAACAATGGCAAGTTGATTCTTAAGAAAAGCAATTTCTTTTTGTAATTTTAAGCATTCAAGTTTCTTATTATCATAAGTTTCAGAAAGTTCTACAAAGGCATGAACTAGAACTTCCTTACTTAGTTCATCATCTTCATCATCAAGGGATTGAGGGGTTACCTTAGGTGTGTTTGCCATGAAACACATATTAGCTTGATCCACCTCCTCTTCGGACTCGCTTTCCGAATCCCATGTTGCTTTGTAGGCTTTCTTCTCCTCCGGTTTCTTTGGCTTGAAGGAGGAAGTCATCTTCTTCTTGAACTCCGGACAATCCGCCATGATATGTCCGGGTTTGCGGCAATTATAGCAAATGATCTTCCGCTCCTCTTTGCCTTCGAATCTTCTCCGGAAGTTGAACTTGTTCTTTCGGTACAACCTCTTGACATTCCGCACAAGTAGAGTTAGCTCCTCATCTTCTTCTTCGTCTTCATCATCGTCATCATTGGTGGATGAAGTCTTGAAGGCTATGGATTTCTTCTTTGAGGTAGTGGCTTCATCTCTTGCCTTCTTCTCCATCTCATGGGTCTTTAGGTTCCCAATGAGACTAATGATGTCCATCTCGTCCTTGTCGTTCAACTCCTTTAAGGTGGTGGCCTTGATCTCCCATGAAGAAGGAAGAGCCCGTATCACTTTGCGCACCTTTTGATCGTTGGAGATGACGTTACCTAATGAAGAAAGACCATTTGTAATTTTAGTGAAACGAGTAATCATACAATCAATGGATTCATCATCAAGCATTTTAAATGATTCATATTGAGACCTCAAGAGATCTATCTTAGCTCTCTTGACTTGTGAAGTCCTTCATGTGTGACCAATAAGTGTTGCCAAATCTCATAGGCGGATTGGCAATGAATTACCCGTGTAAGGTCATCCTCATTCAAGGCGGTTAATAGGGAGTTTTGGGCTTTTGAGTTAGCCTCATATTCTCTAAAGTTGAAGTCGGTCCAAGTGCTCTCATCACTATCGGGTGCTACATAGGGTTTAGTCAAGGACTTGGCCACTAAGCTACCCAAAGATTGCAAAAATATAGTCATCCTAACCTTCCAAATTGGGAAATTAAGTCCATCAAATTTAGGAGGGGTTTTGATGTTATCGGCCATGTTTACTAGTGATGAATGAATGAATGAATATTGATTAGCAAATATTAAGGATCTCTCTATGGATGTTAAGCCAAACCTAGAGTCCAAGCTCTGATACCAATTGAAAATCACCTAGAGGGGGGGGTGAATAGGTGATAATGCTAATCAAAGGGCAATTTAAAAATTTAAAGCTACAACAATCACAATCAGAATCACAAGATGAATGCAAGCAAGTAAGTATGATGAGCAAGTAATAAGTGCAAGCAAAGTAGAGTAAGAATTGCAAGAATGTAAACCAATCGCAAACACAAGGATATGTTATCGAGGTTCGAGCACCCAGCTCTACTCCCCGCCTTCCCCAGAAGGATTCCGACCACTTCCACTATCACAAGATCTCAAATACAATGGAGTACCCAACTCCTACAATCTCAAGAACAAGTAATTATCTTGGTAGTCAAAAGACCACAAACTCTCTCTTTCAATATCTCTTCCCTACAAAGGTCCTTAGAGAATATGAGTAGGAATGAAGCTCTTGTGTGTAAGGAGAAAAGAGAATTAAATCAGAGAGTATTTGAAAACCCTTCAGAAAATCAGTGAGAAATTCAGCACAAAAACCAAGAAACAAGTCTCTTTTGAAAGCCTTAAACTTTGAATTTTCTAGCAATAATTGTTGTAACCAATCTCTCCCCAAACACCCCTATTTATAGGAGAGGGCTAGGGTTTAGGGATAAAACATAATTACTGATGTTTAGGAGGTAATTAGATCAAAATATATCCTTAAACGAATTTTTAAACACAAAAGACAAAAATAACAGCTCTTAAAAATCTGCCCGTTACTGTTCAAACGGTCAGATCGGTCGACTGGGCCGGTCGACCGGTAGTACAAGAATTCGACCGTTATAGGCTAGCGGTCGACCGACCCGGTCGACCGATATAACCTGTGAGCAAAAACAATAGTCCGGTCGACCGCCCCGGTCGACCGACAGACATGCACATGGATACGTGCATCTGCCAGAACTTCGGTCGACTGGTCCGGTCGACCGGACCAGACTGACACAGACTCGGTCGACTGCCCCGGTCGACCGGATCAGGTCAAAAATTGATTTTAGAAAAGAAAACAAAGAGGATTTTGATTTTAACAAAAATACTTTTGAACAGGAAATAGTATAAAATATAAATATATATCTGTAGGCAAAAACTTGTATGCAAAATATTTTTGTATAATTTATAAGAAATTATTTTGGAATAAGCATGTGCGCAAAAACGTGTGTGATAGAGCTTCAAACCTATCCACTATTCTTTAACATACTATAAACTGAAAACAAAATTATATGAAGACTTCTTGAGCTATCTTCAAGTCTTTGAGCCATCCAATGCCTTGCTAGTGCCTTCTCTTCTATGATCCTTCCTTGATGTGCAATTTGCCTTCCTTGCTTTGTGGAACTTAGAAGTTCTTGCAATAGCTAAGCGAATGGTCTCTAAACATGGTACAAACCTGAAACTTATCTTTACAAACTTGTTAGTACCAAATAGCTCATATTTGGTTTGTCATCATCAAAACACAAAACAATTGGAGAGTGTAACCTCTTGGGCCAACAACAACACCCAACACACACACATAGCACACACAACACACACACAACCCACACACACACACAACACACAACACCCAACCACACACACACAGCCCACACACACACACAACACACAACACCCAACACACACACACACAGCACACACAACACACACACAGCCCACACACACACACAACACAACACCCAACACACACACCACACACAGCACACACAACACACACACAGCCCACACACACAGCACACACACAGACAACACACACACACCACTCACAGCAGCAGCAGCAGCAGCAGAGGCGCTGCTGCTGCTGCACGCCCATGGCCGGCCAGCGTCGCTGGCCGGCGCGAGGGGGGGCCCGCCGGCGGCGGTCAGGCCGAGTGAGAGAGAGAGGATGGAGAGAGAGAAACAGGAAGAAGAAAAGAAAAGAAAGAAGAAGAAGAAGAAGAAGAGAAGAAGAAGAAGGGAAAAGGAGGGGGTTTGGCCGGCTTGGGGAGGCGCGGTGGCGGCCGGCCGCCGGCCGCGTGGCCGCCGGCGCCGCCTGGCCGCGGGCGCGGGTCAGATCCTTTCCTCCCCCCTTGTTGGATCGCACAGAGAGAGGAGAGAGGTTAGAGAGAGAGAGAGTTTGGGAGAGAGAGAGGGAGTTGTGTGAATGAGAGAGGGAGAGAGAGAGAGAGGAGATTTTTAAATTAGGGGGAGAGAGAAGAGGCGGTGGGGATTGTCGGTGGGAGTTAAGAGGCGGTGGAGAAAGAAGCTTGGAGAAGAAGGAATTGAAAAAGAATTGTTAAAACAAATAATTTAATATTATTTTAATAGGGTCAAAAATTGACTAGATCCGAACGGTGCCCAAAAATTACAGAAAATAGAGAATATTATCTTGAGACGTAATATGAAAGCGGTTTGAAGAAATTCAGTCCGGTTTACAAATTAAAAATCCTAGAAGCTGTCGCCGTTCCGGGCGCACCGGTTTGGCCTGATTTTCGATACATGCAGAAAAATCCCCAAAATACCCGAACGTAGATAACATGATTCTAAGGCACATGGTGAAAGCGAATTCTCAAAATACAACTCCGTTTGTGAATTAAAAAATCGGAGAGCCAATTATCGGTATCGGTCTACACCGACTACGGAGATTTTCCAAAATAAGCCATAAAAATTCCAGAAAATCCTGAGAAACCTCAAATATTAGAAAATGATTTTTAAAACTGAAATCAGCTCCATCGGACTACCATGGAGGTCAAAGCAATATTATACGTCGTATCGCGTACTGATATTGTGATACGTATATCAGGGATCAGGGGGTTACAGTACCATTGGAAAAAAACTGCTTGTCCTTCCTCCTCACTTCATAATTTACAAGAGCAGCCGACATATCACTGTAGTTAAGTGTTTGTTTACTATTGATCAAAATTAGGATGAAGGTCTCATACTCTTCTCCATGAAGAGAATTCAGTAGAATCAACGCCTTATCCTCTTCTTCGATCTTCACATACACGTTAACTAAATATGTAAGAAGCTTGGTGTAGTTATTTATGTGTCCATCAATAGAGATCCCTCTCTTCAACTGGAAGCCATAAAGCCTACTCTTCAATTGCAAATGCGACTTTATGCTTTTCGTCAGATATTTCTTCTCCAGGACCTTTCACAGCTGCCTTTGTAGATGTTTCATATAACATATGATACTTGATATCTTGTGTTAAACAAGACCTTATCAAATCACACGCCATTCGATTCATCTTGTCCCAATCCTCTTAAAAATAGCCTTGGGCTTTTTCTCTAACCGTAGAGTGTCTTCGAGGTTTGATGCCGTCAATCCATCACCTCGCATCTCAACATCCTAAAGTTGTTCTTGCCATCAAACTTCACTGCATTATTCTTCAATGGATGCGGATTCATAGATTTCAGATTTACTATCTCCAGCCATCTTCTCAATAGGTTCCTCAAAATAATGCGAAAAACAAACGGAGTTAGATAAAAACTAGATAAGATAGAGTCTTTACCTCAAAATAAAATCCTAGAAGAGTTTCTGAAACAATCTACTCCACCAAATTTGATTCCTTGAGCAATCCAAACGCTGTTTTGAGATGACACACGATCCCACAAACAGTCCCAATGCTGCTACGAGATCGACACACAATCTCCACCAAACAGCCACCAATGCTCTTAGAATCGACACACGATCCCATGAAGAACCTTGGATGCTCTGATACCACTTGTTGCGTCGCGATGCAACAACCAATGAGAAAACCCCAATCAACAGAGAGAGATGCACCAGAGAAGTATCCAAAAGACAAGAACAAATAAACTAGAGAGAAAGCCAAACACAATATTTAACGAGGTTCGACAATTTGCTTACGTCCTCGGGACAAGAGAGATTTTATTGATTCAATAATCAATTACAGGTTTTTTCAAGGGATACAATTCATGGGGCTCTACCCCTTTATTTATAGCCAGAGAGTCCCAGAGTTTTAGGAAACCACAACTGGATTCGACTCCTCTTCAGAAACGAAGTACGAATCCCAATAGGAGAAGCAAACTCGCCTGTCGGTCGACTGAGCCGGTCGATCGACTCCTTCCTTTGGTCGACCGTCGGTCGACCGATCCCAGCAGAAAGTGGCTTATGCCAGTCGGTCGACCGAACTTCTCCTGTGCACATGTCGTGCACGTCGGTCGACCCGGCGGTCAACCATCCCCCTGTTCTGGTTGCATATGGACGCGTTCTCGCTCCTTTTGAACTCCGATCTCTGTGCTATCTCTTATAATGAGTTAAAAAACTCTTCAATCAAGATTTTATCTCCTCTCTCCCTACACAAAATTTAAGTGAGATTATGGAATTACCATGTTTAAGACTGCTAGACATTATTGAAGTTCATAAGACCACTGTATTGGCCATTAGTTTAAATAAAATGATTATGATCAAAATCGATCGAAGAGAGGTTTTCTATTGTGACTTATATAGGAGCTTTGTCCGTTCGTCCGTTCATCTTCATCTGCGAGAGAGAGAGAGAGCAGCGTCGACCTCCCTTCCTTATTCCTCTCTCAGCTCCCTTCCTTATTCCTCTCTCCTTTCCTTCTCTACCTGACCGATCGGTCGATTTTCTATCGATAGCGGCGGTATACTAGTATATAATTATTCATGATAATAACTAAAACTTTTTGCGACTATTAAGTTAAATGCGAATCGTATACAAATATTTTGGTCCACTTAGTGGTTTTTAGTGGAAATGATGTGATATTTCTTTACGTGAATCAAAGTTTAATCTCTATCTGCAGTGGACACATTTCTAAGTTAAGAATAAATATACATGCAAACTATTACAAATTACTATGGAATGATCAAATTCACAACATATATTATCTATCTATTTGCAAAGAAACATAATGATCTTTGTGAGCAAACAAGATGAACATAAAGCTGGTAAAATCATAATTTGTTTTTTTAAATAGTGTTATTTTTCTCTTTTCATGGAACCTTCTAATACAACGGGGTTTTTTCTTTATTTCTTTGGGATGTGTTTTCTTCTCTTTTGTGCCTTTTCATCTCAAATTTTAATTGTTTTCTCTACTCTTCTTCACATGTGGATTATGCATCTATTTTGTTGTTACTCTTTATCTATTTATAAAGAAACATCAAGTTTAAAGGTTCTTTTTGTTTTTTAAAAAAAAGATTGTCAATAAAAGATCAGATTTGGATTACAAGAGATCCCAAGTTGGACAAGGGTTATGATCTTTCTTTACAAACAAAATAACAATAAAAACTATTTTTGTCTTACTCCAATTTTCTACCATTAAGAGTAGCTAGGGTTTTTTTGGTTGTCGTAATTGGCTGTAATTCGTAAGTCGTAATTGGTAAACTCTTTTATAGTTATAAATGAGTTATATGCATGTAAATTTTACGGTATTTGATTGGTAATCTAAAGTTGTAAGTGAGAAAGTATACTGTATTTTACAGTTTTTAGTTGTCGTAATGTGTAAGTTGTAAGTGGAAAAATTGACCACAAAATTAACTATTTGGTGATTTAAAAAATTTAAATATTACAAATAGATACTAAAAATATTAAATATTTTAAAAAAATAATATTAATATAAAATAATACAAATTTACGTGACTATAAAATTAACTGTAAGTGAGTGATAATTAGATTGCAAGTCAGTGATAATCAGATTGCGTACAGTACAAATAAATATCGTAATTATAATTGACCTGTAAGTTATTTATGAATTACAACTTTTTATGGTTTTTTATACGAAACAAACAGCCTTTAATTAATATATCAAATTCATTAGCATCCAAAGATTTAAAAATTTCCAGCTAAAATTTCTTCTTCTAGAGCTGTTTTTCCCCCACTCTTCTCTCGCTGCGAAATTAAAAATGACACTTTTAAACCGCCAACGATTCCTCTGCCTCTCATCATCATCTCCTCCCCCATCCATCTCAAATCCCACCCCACCGTCTGCAATCTCCCCATGCCTTCATCATCTCACCCCCAAACGCTGACTCCTCTCTCCCCCCTCCCCTCAATTTCCCTCACAGCGTCTCGATCGCGGGTTAGGGTTTCTCTCGATTACGGTCAAGATAGGGGACAAGATGGGATTTTTAGGGGACCCGAGGAGGATTTGGGTGAAGCGGGTGAAGTGTTCAAGAAGACGCTGAGGCTTGTCGAGTGCTCCATGTTCGCTTCGGTCGCTGGCCTTGCCTACTTGCTGAGCAACTCCCTCTCTATTGAGGTCAGCCATTTTCTGCAAAATTTTGATTTTTCTTGATGGGTTTTGATTTGTTGTTGTTCTAAGTATTGAATTTATTGTGATTAAACTGGCCATTCATTGGCGCAATTAAACGAACACCTTTAATTCTTAACAGGCTGTAGATTTCGAATGTCTGTTTGCAGTTCTAATGGTATCCTGCTTGCTACTAAGGGTGTTAACTTTGCCTATCAAGTGTTAAAATTTACTGTTCAAAATAATTTTATGAAGTCTTGCGCATTGGAATGTTGAAATTGAAGTTCTTATGTTGAAAACTATAGTTTTGTCCTTGCAACTTGCCTTCCTTTAACCTTTTGCCACAAGGTTCATCTTTTTCTCCCCCCAGCGGCCTATTATGGATGGAGAGATGGAAATTTCCATCTATTACACATAATAGTTTCTATTATGGAATTTAGTCGCTCAACTTCTTCATACTCTGCTCCTTTATAAGCTTTCCAATTTTAGATCTCCAATTTGGATGGCAATTCAAATATAGCTATGAGTTTGGAAACTAAATTTGGAAGCCCATCTTGTAATTTGTGAGATAATACTTACACACTTATGGTTTTATCAATGTAACATTTTTTTCCATTAAACCTTATTAGTGAAACACAGGGATCTCTAACCACTGTTTTCTTTCAAGAAGGAAAAAATGCTTTTTTTTTCCTTCTGAATGATCTGAATCCAAAATCATAGAAGTGTCTCTAATTCATGCTCCTTTAGAAGCATATTTTATAACAAAGTGGCATCTCAATCTGTGGACAAGCTCTATCGCCTGGATGACCCCGTGTGCTTTTTTGTTTAATGTTTCATTAAGTCCTTATTAAATGAAACACATGGGATCTTTACCCACTGCTTTCTCCCTCAAAAAGAAAAGAAAAGAAAAGAAAAGAAAAAAAGAAAAATCTTTTTTTTTTGCCAAAATAATCTGAATCAAAATCCTAAAAGTGTGCCTGATTCATACTCCTTGTTAGAAGCATATTTTCTTATCCGAAGGACTCCATCTCAATGTGTGGACTGGCTCTATCTCCTGTATACCACCATGTGTTGTTTTATGTTTCATTAAACCTTATTAATGCAATGCATGGGATCTTTACCCACCACTTTCTCTTAAAAAAAAAAAAAAAAAAGAAAAAAAAAAGAAAAGAAAGAAATTTTTTTTTCCGCCATAATAATCTGAATCCAAAATCGTAGAGGTGTGTCTGGTTCATACTCCTTGTTAGGAGCATAGTTTCTAATCAAAGTGGAAGGGCTCCATCTCAAGCTGTGGACAGGCTCTATCTCCTGGATGACCACCATGTGTTTTTTGTTTAATGTTTCATTAAATCTTATTAATGAAACACATGGGATCTTTACCCACTGCTCTCTCAAAAAAAGAAAAAAAAAGAAAAGAAAAGAAAAAACTTTTTCTTTTTCGCCATAATAATCTGAGTCCAAAATTCAAGTTCAAAATCGTAAAAGTGTGTCTGATCCATACTCCTCTTTAGAGGCATATTTTCTAATCAAAATGGAAGTGCTCCATCTCAATCTGTGCACACTTCTGTCTCCTGGGTGAATATATGTGATCTAGGAAACCTTTTGCAGCATCAACAGGAAGTTGATAAGGTTGTCCTATAGCCAGCAGTAGAAATTGATTGGTCATTGGTGTTCTTGCTCTTTAGAGTCATTTCCACTGTTTGTATTTCCATTTATTACATTCTGTAATTATAATTCTAATGTCTGTCATCAATACCTAAATCTAGAAGACTCGCATTCCTATATATAACTCTGAAAATAACTACTGCTCTTCAGATTAATTCAGAAGCATAAATGAATGCGGTAATTATATCATCTTCTCACTTCTTATTTAAGAGTATTTCTTAGACTACAATTATTTGGAAGGATGCTTGTTGGTTGCATGTGAGCTTAAGTGATATGATGGGAAATTACTACCTAGTGTTTCATGGTGGTATGGCCTTCTGTCGTATAGTTATTTACACCATGTTGTAGATGGCTGTTATCTGACTTGACATCTGGATATAATAAATTGATAAATTTTTACATGCATGCCAATTTTGATGCGAAAGTTGATGATGGGGATGGATGATTTCTGATGTCTACTGTTAACTCCCTCATTGCTTTCTCTACTGCCCATAATGCTGCCTGGCTCTGGAAGATTAAGTAGTATGGTAATTTTATTCTCTTAATTTTCAGCCTGCAATAATTTGAGCAGAAGAACTGAATTTAATATTCAGAATCCTGCCTCTTTCACCATGCGAGCCACTAGAAAACCCAGCAACATTCCACAGAAATTAATTAGAATTGGAATATAAAATGTGGAGTGATTACTGGGCTCCGTTTGTCTAATCTTTTGCCGAATCATGAAGTTTTAGTGTGTCAAAGTCAGTACCCATCTCAAATGCAGTTCCCTAATCAACTTCATTAGCAAGCTCAAGATGTACCCTTTTTGGGGAAACAATTGACAATTCTTGGCTTTTATGCTATTTGATTCTTCAGTTCTTTTTCCTTTAGTTTTATCACAAGCCTTTCAGTCATGGAGCTGTTGAATGGAGTTAATGGTCTCACTATATTTTCTTGAAACTAGTACTGAAGGCTAGCCTATCTTTGTGGATGCCTTTTTAGCTACATAGTGGAAGTAGAGGGGCTTATGGTTGAGTATTTTCATTATGGAAGAATCCTCATCTGAAGTTCCTCTTGCTATCTCTATCAAGTAGGAAGTTAACCCACTAGAGCTCTCAAAAGTCCTTCTCTTGCCTACATTATTAGCCTCAACTTTCTTTGCGACTAACTACCATATCATGAGTCATGACAAACACTGTTTACTTAATTTTGATGTCAGCCTTCTTATTGCACGTCAAATTTATGTTAATTGGATATAAACGTACATGAATAATCATCTTAATTCCGAGAGGGTAAGGATATCCATGAATACAACTGATGCCTTGAAAATTCATGTCAACAATTAACTAGCTAAACTAGTTGCTTTCAACCTGGAATCTGAGCCAATTTGTCAGGTTGAATGTCCTAGGAGATTTCTAATCAGATTTCCTATCCTAAATCAGACTACATTAAAATCTCACTTGATATTTTTGACCAGTAATAGTTCCTTATGTTCTAACAGTTGAGGATTCTGCAGGTTTAGCAAAGACAAGGGGTGTGAATTCTAAACCAACTCATTGAGGTTCTGAAACATTTACAAATCAATATTGTGGCATTATGGAATGCACCCCAAATGCCAATTCAGGAATAGAAAAGACTAGCTCTTCAAGTAAGTTTCCCATAGAAAATAAATCAATTTTCCAAGCTGCTCATTAGAATCCAATGACTCGGAATTTTGATGGAGTGGCAGGATTTCAATTCATCATGGTAATAGTGGAAACAGTCCTCCTTACTTTGATTCTAGTGACAAATTTTCAGTTTCGTTATAGTATGGATTATGGGATATATGTTTACACTTGTAGCTTGCCTTCATTTAATTGTTGCAGGCCATGAACTATAGTTCTAATTTTCAGGCTGGAAGATCCATCTTATAATTATTCTGAGAGTATTATCCCCCTTTGTATTTCACCATAATTACATTTTTCTTACTGTACTTCATTTTCTTGTAAGCATATTTCTTGTTCAAATTGAACCATGGCTTCATCTCAGGTAAGCATATTTCTTGTTCAAATTGAACCATGGCTTCATCTCAGGTAATATGTGGTTGGCAAACCACAACCATATGTTGTTTTGATCTTTATTGGCATTGTCATTGCCATCTTCTTATTTATCACACACAGCAATTATACTTTCAGGGGTATCTGGTAACTCTAGAAACAGGCTGGAAAAGGTAACCAAAAAAACAATTAATGATAACCCTTAACTTTTTTCTTTTAAAAAATATACAGAGAGTTTTTTTATTGTCATAATCTCAACACAACTTCTAGATCATTAGTTCCTTCAACCTCCTTTAGAAGCACCTCTCGTCTCTTCAAAATAGAGCAGGCCTCCGCCGCACCTGGGGCAAGTCCTGGCACCCTGCATGAGCATCATGTACTTCAAGCAGCGGTTGCAGCTCACTAGAGCCAACACATTGATAGAATTTGAGGTGCACACCATATCTCTGGTGGAAGTTGATGTCTCGTTATCACCAGCAAAGTTTTCATTCCAGTAGCATCCAACATATGTTGCACGAGGATCCTTGTAGTCCGCTCACCAGTCTGTTTGTTGATAAAACTGAAGCTCCAGTCTAGAATATCAAACAATGGAGAGCATGACCAGATAAGGAAATAAGACAACAAATATGGGGAAAATCTATAAGCATTTTGGTTGGTGACAATTGATAACTCTTCAGATTATCCCCCAAAAAGGACTGAAGAATAGGAATTACCTTCTAAATGACAGATGTCCCAAGGGGATGCAACTAATGTTAATGGTTATATCTTTGTACTTGATGGTCAAACTAGGGATATTTCTAGTTTGAAGTGCAAAGAATACCGGCCTTGGAGGCCGGTTTTCTTACGATCTGGATTGCCCCCTATCAAACTCTCTAGGTGATGATTAAATCCATATGATGTCATACATCCTCTACCTTATCTTCAATTTGGAAAGCCCTTCATTAAGATACTAGCTTAACCATTTTTTTATAAAAATGGAGGATGGGTTGAAAAAATGTATGATAATGGGAAAGAAACTACAATAATTGTCATGCATGTTTTGAAGAAATTCAACATTTAATGAAGTTTTATACCTCAGAAGTAAATCTAGAGATTAAGTTATTTGGTTGGTCATTAGTAAAATCCTTAGGTAATAGAATTGAGATATTGTCTAACTATTGAATAGGTTAATTAAGTATGTCTCCAACATCCAAACTAGTCATCTACACACTTAACATATTAAAGAAAGGGGAGAGGAGGTTGTTGGTTTAACCCTATATTGTACGGACACGGCAACATTGAAATGGACACGACACATGGACACATGACAAATTCTTAAAAATACATGTGTGTCCAACACGCGTGTCGGATACGTTTCGGATACGACACGGCCCCATGATAGAAGTGTCCGTGCTACATAGGTTTAACCTAATTCCATCTCTTTGGCATAGGGCAAAGTTGGGGGAGGATATTCTCTTGTCAAAGAAGGGAATTAACCTTCATTACCACTTTTTAATTTTAACTAATTGGCAAAATAATGGTGTCTGAGAGTTAATCCCCAATATAAGTTTCGTTACCCCTTTTAATTTTAATTAATGCGTAAAATAATGGTTGATGAGAGATAATCCCCAAAATAAGGGAACGTTGTGTCTTTGATTTATAAAAACTTGTCAAAAATGATTAGAAAGAGCAGCTTATTACCTTGGTTTCCACCCAACGGATCCAGTGAGGTGGTAGAGGATCATTGAAGCCCAGTGCGCCGCTCTTGTTTTCAGTTTGAGGATGAGGAAGCCTAGTGATTGTGGCATCTCTGTCCTTTTTGATGTGCTCTGGGGCCATTTCAGTGTTAAAAAAGGAAGTCATGGTTGAAGGACAATGAAAGATAGGGAGGTCGAAATGGAATTTCAAAGAGAGCAATGGTGAGTGATAGATGAAGAAAGTCTAATCTGAATCTTGCTTGATAAATAGAAATGAATTGGTTTGAATTCATTCTTCAAGAAAGGATAGAGCATCTTTCGTACCCAAATATTTAATGAGGTTTGGACTGACATGCCACTTGGCAAGATTACTTGGTGAGACATGGAAAAGATGTGCAGAGACTTTTGACCGTCGGATTTGATGAAATACCTCTTTCATCTTGTAGTCGTAACAATTACTTGTGATAAACTATAAAAAAAATTGATGCCAGATTAAGAAACATTCATAAATGGTGCATCTGAGTTTATATTTGTTAAGTTCTAAGATTAGAGATTTAAGGTATATAGATTATTGAATATCATGATCTACATTTTAATCTTTAGTTTAAAATGCAAAGTTAAAATATATAGTTATTTCCTGAGCACAACTAAAACTATTTCTTATAGATTTTTAGCTAATTGCAAATGTTATATGAATACTTTTGTCCGGCAAGTGAGCTTAACTCAAGCAGTATGAACTTTCTTTCCTTGTGGAAGATTGTGGGTTTGAATCTTATCATTTGTAGTGGAAGAGTGAATTTAGAATTAATAAATACAAGGGAACACTATTTCAAACTTATCACACAATGACTTGAGTTTACGACACATCGAGCATTTCATAGAGGTCCATGGTGATTCGTGTAAGCAATAAGAAGTCCAATTAAGATTACTAAAACAATAGTTCTTCTCTTAGTGGGAGTTCTTTCTCTCTTTATCGGAGCTTCCTTCTCTTTCTTTAGGTTGTCTCCCTTTTCATTTGTACTTTCCTTCTTATTTGGAATGCCTTTCGCTTCCTTTCCAGTCTTTTCCGCCCTTATAATGTCAGCTTATGAACTTTTTTGAAAGAAATATTTCTTTTTGGAATATGACTTTATTGCATGCTTTTTGTTTCAAATACAAAAACCATTTTGATTACACAAAATCTATCTATTGTTAGATGTAATGCAAAACATTTGAGAGTTGCAATTTGATTGTTGGACTCATGTCTACTTCCATAACATATGTCCATAAATAAAAAAGTCAATCTGCTTAAAATACAACCTTGCTCTTATTTTGATATTCGACTGTTTTAATTAAACTTTCTCATTAGTCTATTATTAATTTGTGGGCCTATGCCTTTAACTAGAATTATTATTTATTTTTTATTATTAATATTTATTTATTTATTATCATTTTTTAAATAAAGTTTGTACCTAGTTTTAAACCTAGGACCTCTCATATTCCAACCGCACTCCTTTACCTCCCGATCAGACCTTAGTAGAAATCACTCACAATTATATTCATACCTTATTTACTATGCCGTTCAAATTAAAACTAGTCTAGCTGAAAATTCTACCACTCAAATTATTATGTAAGCTCTAGCATTTCGAACATTTTGAGAAAATTAAGTATATTAAATCTATTGGCATCCAAATAGATTGAAAATTCCTAGTGTAAAACAAGAGGGGTTTTTTTCCATGAAATTTTTAATGATTTTGCATCTAAATATCTAAACCTCTCTCTTTCTCTCCTCATTGTGAAGTTAAAAAATGACACTTTCAATCCTATAATTCATCATATGCTGGACCCTTACCTCAAAGTGTGACCTTTCTTTCAAAAGCAAATTCTCTACCTTGCTCCACAACTTTCCTCTTTCGTTTTCGGTCATCTTAGTCTATTTTATCAATAAAGGGAAATTCTCTAATCTTCATGTTAAATAAGAAATTTGGATAGAAATATTCATTAATTACCATATATAATAGTTACTATTCTTGTATTTAGTCACCCAAAATTTTCTTCATCTGATCCTTGATAATCCTTCCAATTTTAAATTTCCATTTTGGATAAGCATCAAAATATAATTATAAGTTTGCAACTTGGAAGTTTGTAACTATGAGTAGAAATTAATTGACCATTTGTGTTTTCCTTGCTATTGAAATCATTTCAATTTTCTCAACTTCCAATTTGTTATATGCTATAATTATAATTCCAACGAGTGTCATTAGCATCTAAATGCAAAAAAGTCATTTGGAGAAATTAATTAAAATGAGAACTGTAATTTCGATATGAACATTTATTTTTATTATCCAAATCCAAACCCCTACTCGAACATTCCCTTCAACCTGGATGCATCTTTCCCGTTCAAAGTAGACCAGGCCTCCACCGCACTTGGAGAAAGCCTCGTTTTCCTGCATGACCATCATGTAGCTCATGCGGACCTTGCAATTCACTATCACCTGGAAGTTGATAGGTTTGAGATGTTCGCCATATCCTTGCATGCACGTGATGAGCCCTTTGCCTCCTACAAAGTTCGTGTTATAGTAGCAACCCACATGAATCTTGCAAGGGTCCTTCCAAGTCCTTTCAACCATCATATTCTGGATGAAATATGAAATCCAGTGGAATGTCAAAACATGGGAGAGTTAAACATAACTAAACTGAAAACACGACAAGAAAGAGAACATCCATAAATGGTGGCAAAAAGTACATACTTATCTAGTCTTTCCATTGGTTCTTGGGCACTCTATAAAAGCATAAAAGGAGATTGAAAAAGAAAGAATTTTGTTACATGTATACAGTTAAGAAATTTAAAAGATTCGTTTAGGGAAATTTGGTCCTGGCTTGTGTCAACGCAAGAGCATCTTAGTACCCTGGTTTCCACCCAATGTAGCAGTCCAAGGCAATGCTCTTGTTTGCAATTTCTGGCTGAGGAAAAGGAAGCCTGTGAGGCAGAAACTTTTGCAGTAAGATAAAATAACAAAATCAACATTTTTGGTTCTGGTTTTTATCGGAATAAAAGCGGGGTGCAATAGTGTTGTTCCTATTAATGTGATCTTGTATTATGCTCTATTCTAAAATAAAATATAAAGGACTAATGTCACGACTCCTAACTACGAGGAATTCTCAGTAGGTTAATTTACTGAAATTAAGCACATCAACCAAATCAAATTCGAGAGCTAAAGATGTTTGTCCAAGTTTATGCCTTTAGGAGGTTCCTACCTCAAATTTTTTCAAGCCTAACAAATCTAAATTCGAGCATGCTCTTTACCCTAAATTTGAAACTGAATTGTTGTTCGTTACGGCTAAAGTTACTTGCCATATGAATCGTTTTGTCTATAATTGAGCAACAATTGAGTGTTAAAATCTGTCCATAGTGAATATCAAGATGTGTTTGGCCATCACGGAGGAGTTAAAACTGACGTCAATGTTGCCAGCGTATAGGTTTTGTGCATGTCTCATGCACACGGCTTATTTAGGTCTAACTAAAATTGTGACAAGGGTCCCCTCAAGTTTTTGTCAAAATAGACCTTTGTTGTACTTGCACTTGTCATCAAAGATATCTTAATGTAAAAATCAGGTGGAAGCAATCCTAACTTTGATTTGGCCATATTTACTCTATGGGTCTGTTTGGTTGTCGTAATTGGCTGTAATTCGTAAGTCGTAATTGGTAAAATGTTTTACAGTTGTAAATGAGTTACATGCATGTAAGTTTTACAGTGTGTGGTTAGTAATATAAAGTTGTAAATGAGAAAATGTATTGTATTTTACGGTTTTTGGTTATCGTATGTGTAAGTCGTAAGTGAAAAAATTGACCACAAAATTAACTATTTGATGATTTAAAAAATTTTAATATTGCAAATAAATATTAAAATGCTAAATATTAATGTTTTAAATTTTGGGCCGAAATTTCAAATTTCTTCCGAAATTTCGGTTTTAAGACGTGGCCGATACGCAATTGGCAACCCAATTTTGAATTTCGAAATTGTGTAATGTTGCCGACATTTCGGCCGATATCCGATGGTAGCCGACATCAAACTTTTTTTTGGGTTTGTTGTTTTGATACCTGAGTAACCCGACCCGACTTGACCCTCTTTAATCCCTTAAAACCCTAATCCCTCTTCTATCTTCTCATTTCTCTCCCGATCTCCATCTCTCTGGTTTATCCGCCGACTCCAATGAGAAGAAGAAAAAGCTCGGTCGTCGTCGATCTTCGGCCCAGCCTTGTCGATCGTCGCCTAGCCTCGTCATCGTCGGTTACAGCCTCGTCACTGATCCCAGCATCATCGTCCAAGTCATCATCGGGAGATAGAGCAGTGAGAGTTAAACAGCTCTCTCTCCATGCTCGATCTCTCTATCCATGCTCGTCGGGAGATAGAGCAGAGAGAGCATGGAGAAATCTCGATCTCTCTCTCCATGCTCTCTCTCACTGCTCTTTGATTTCTCTCTCATCTCTCGATCTCTTTCTCTCTCGATCTCACTGCTCTATCTCCCGCCATGTCTCCCGCATTGCTGTTTAACTCTCTCTGCTCTCTATCTCACTACTCCCTCTCCTTCTATCTCTTTCTGATCTCATTTAGAATTTGATTTGTTTTTTTTTAAATTACAGATCACTTTTGGAGATCATTCCAGGCACAAAATTCTGGAAGAATTACTTGATCATCTAAGAAAACTGTAAGTGGTTACTGGTTAAATATTTGGACTTTGGAGCTGATTTAGGATGTAAATTATTTTGTATGTTTATTGTAGCTTTTATCTCAATCTCTCTCTATCTCACTGCTCTCTTTATCTCACTGCTCTCTCTCGATCCATCTCTACCTCTCTTTCTAACTCTCTGCTCTCTCTCCTCTCCCTCCCTGTCTCCCTCTATGCTCTCTAACTCTTTGCTTTCTCTAACTCTCTGCTCGAGCAGAGAGAAAGCAGAGAGTTAGAGAGCAGAGAGGGGGACAGGGAGGGAGAGGAGAGAGAGCAGAGAGTTCAGATAGTTAGAGAGCAGAGATGGGCTTGAGGGAGAGATGGAGGGAAGAGTAGAGAGCAGTGACTGAGAGAAATTTTATTTATTTTAGAATAAGTGCTTTTCTTTTAATTTGCTTGAAAATAAAGATTTGAATAATAAGATACAACAATAGTTTCACTCCATTTATAAGATACAACAATACAAACATGAAGATTAAAAAATACAACTAGTAATCATTGTTATTTGCTTGGTAACTTGGCTTCATTAAAAACTTTGTTATTTGCTTGGCTTCATCAATATGCTAATATGCACATCCACCGATTGTAATTTGTACTAATACGACAATGCCTGAATAAAAAGAGTATAAAAGTTAATTTTAGAAATGTAAAGTAAGAAAATAATTAAAAAAATAAATAAATAAGTATAAAAAAGAAAAGTATACACATCTACCCACCATAACTTAGAAATAATTTAAAAGATTTAGAAATAATTTTAAAGATTTGAAGAAATTATTTTTGATGATTTTGTTCATTTCTTGTTGTTCATTTGCTTTTGAACTTGATTTTAAAATGTGTTCAAGTATATTGGATTATTGTTGTGTAATTGTGTTGTTTGAATTTTAAACTATTGAAAACATTAGCTTGATCTTTCTTAGATTATTGCTTTCTATTGTCTATTTTTGTTGAAAGTATTGTTTCTCATTGTTTATTTAGATAATTTTAATCTTTTTTTTATATTAACTTGAATACTGATTCTATGTTCATTTTTCATATTTTGTAGGTTGATAAATAAGATAAGAATATAAAACAAGTATACACCATTTACCCACCATAACTTAGAATTAATTTAAAAGGTTTGAAGTAATCATTTTTTATTATCTTGTTCATTTTTTGTTGTTTAATTGTATTTAGTGTTCTTTTTGAAATTTGAAGGTAGGAAGTGCAAATCAGAATGTCTTCTTCCGCAACATCTAGTGAAACACTCTCTGTCACAGGCAGGTCTAAATTGAAAGATCCATATTGGGACCATATGATAATAGTTGGTAATAGTACACAATAATTGCGTTACAAATGTTGCAACTAATATATGTCAGGGGGAGTAAGCCGTTTGAAACATCTTGCGGGGCGGCAAGGTAATTGTGCACCATGTTTGAAGTCCCCGATAATGTGAAGGTGCTCGAACTGTTGAAGGAAGCCGATCCAAAAAACAAGCTAAGGCGGCTGATTTTCAAGCTCTATCTGATGATGTGCGCATTGGGGAGGATGAATATGATTATTAGGTATTAGGATCCAAATGATTGTTTATCTTAAAGGACCAAATTCGGATCTATCTCCATCAAAGCAAAAGGACCGATGGATAAATTTACTCAACGAACTCCGGAAGAGTTGACGGTGAGGTTCACTAAAACTAAGCAAAGTACAATGGACTCCAAGCAAAGAAAAAGAGAAGACACTATTAGATACATTGGAAAATGGTTTCATGAAGCTGGGATTCCCTTCAATACTGCTACTCTTCCCTCATTCCAGCAGATGTTGAAATCTATTGGAAGATTTGGTGAAATGTTGGAGGCCCCCTCACTTTATGAACTCAGCGAGACTGTTCTCGAAAAAGAGGTGGAGGAGACACAGGACAATCTCAAACCCTTCAAAGAGAGTTGTATTGTAAGTGGTGCACGGTAATGACCGACGCTTGGTCGGATCGAAAGAATAGGAGCTTGATGAACATCGTTGCCTATTGTCCAGAAGGAACAAACTTCTTACATTCATAGGAAGCTTCAGCAGAAAAGCACGATGTAAATTATATCTTTCAATTTGTTGATAAAACAATTAGAGATGTAGGGCCAGAAAATATGGTTCAAATTGTGACGGACAATGAATCAAACAACATGACAGCCGCAAATATTATGCAATTGAAGAAACCTAGCATTTTTTGAACTTCTTGTGCTGCACACACTGTGAATTTAATGTTAGGAGATATTGCCAAGATCAAACCTATTCGTAATGCTACCGTGAATGAGAGGTCTGTATCAGTTTTCATTTATGGCTACACGATCACCCTTAGCTTGATGAGAGATATCGCAAAGGGAGATCTTCTAAGGCCTGAGGCTACCAGATTTGCCACTGCATTCCTCTCCTTAAATTCTATGAGGGAGAAAAGAAAAGAGTTGAAGGAAACGTTTACATGTGAAAGATGATTGCAACATCCTCTTTCCGAAAAAAATATGAGGAATAAGGTATAATTTATGAAAATTCTAGTTACATAATAATTAGAATTGGCTTTCTTTCATTGTTGACCAAATTATTTTTTATATTCGTAGGTTGCTGATATTATTGGTTCTAATAAATTTTGGGATAATGTGGATCTTGCTCTTAAACTCTTTTCATCACTAGTGAAAGTTCTTTGACGAGTTGATGGTTATAAGCCATCCATGGGATTTCTTTATGATGACTTGGAAAGAGTAAAGGAAGACATCAAAAAAATCTCGACTCAAAGAGAAGAATATATTCCAATATAGAATATCACTGACAAAAGATGGGAGGATAAGCCACGGTTCAAAGACTCGGCCGAGTCGGAGACGAGTCAGCCGAGTCGTATCCGTCTCGGCCTACTCTGAGACGAGTCCGAGTCACGAGTTGGTCAATTCAACTCAGAGGAGGCCGACTCGGCCGAGAATCGGACTTCACTCGGTCGACTCGGCACTATGATGATGATTTTATGCCTCATCGCAATTCAACGTGGAAATAACTACATTAGCATGTATTTAGAATGTAGTTTGTGTAATTTACTATATTGTGCATGTATTTTAATATGCTTATACCAACGACGCGTGTATTTTTACTTTCGCTTTATGTTTAGTGTGCTAGGTGATATATTTTGGACATGTGATACATGAATGTGGATGTCTACATTTTTTTAAGATTTGTCGTGATTTTTTAGAATTTTTTTAGCTTTCTATGTAGCGTTTTGCGCGTATCGCCCGATACCGATCCGAGTCGCCAATACCGATCCGTCTCAGTGCCCACCGAGTCGACGGCCGAGACCGCGACTGTGAACCATGGGATAAGTTTAAGGGGCCTTTGCATAGAGCGGGACACTACTTGAATCCATACACTTTTTACAAGAAGAAGATGGAGATTGAAAAGGTTGGTTTCTTTATAGATGGGCTTGTTGAGGTCATGCATAGATTCTACCTAGAAAAGCACGAAACTTTCAACAAGATAACTGATCAGTTGGCTTTGTATCAATATCAAAAAGGCTCTTTTGGGAGAGATTGGGCAAAGAAAGTAGCAGAAAATCCTAACCTTAATCCAAGTATATTGCTTGATATTTTTTTGTTAACTTTAATCAAAAAATTATAAAGCTTAATTTGTTAATGACTTTTCTATAACTTTCAATTGATTAGCCAATTGGTGGGATGATGCATGGGACTGATGCTCACGAGTTGAGAGAAATGACAATGAGGGTCTTGAACTTGACAACAGCTCGTCCGGATGTGAGAGAAATTGGAGTACCTTTGAGACGGTATAAAAAATATCATTTTGTTGGACTAATAGAATTTCTTTTCGATTTCTAAATATGTGTGCATTCTTTAATTTATTTAATTTCTTTTCTAGGTTCATACAAAAAGGAATAGACTAAGTCACGAGAAATTACATAACTTAGTCTTTGTCAAGTTCAATGCAAAAATCAAGAGCAAAATATCCTCGATTAATAGGGATCCATTGGCAGCTATTGATGATGAGGAAAAGTTACCAATTGATTGGTGCCTCCAAAAACAAATGGAGCTCCCGCTTCAGAAAGTGATCATGAGGTCTTTCCCGGAGAAGGATTAACATGGAGGCAAGTTGGAAAATCCTCGAGAGCTACTATAAAGAGAAGAAAGAGTACAAGAACAAAGTTAAGGACTTTTAAGATAAAAGCAAAAGCGGGGCCAATTTGCTAATGAACGCGAAAAAGACATGGAATCGTCCAGTTCGGAGTCATCATCAGAGGATGAGAGCCATGAGGTGGAGCTTAATTTAACAAGTAATGATGTGATCGATTCAGAGGACTTGGAACCGGAGTTTTCGGAGGATTGAGAAGGAGATATCACCCGAGTCATTTTCACTTTATGAAAATTTATTGCTTTTGAGCTTGATTTTGAAATATGTTTAAAAACTATCTTTGACGTGTAATTGTATTGTTTGAACTTTAGACTATTGGAAACATTGACTTGATCTCTCTTAGAATTATAGCTTTCTATTGTTTATTTTTTGTTGAAAGTATTGTTTCTCATTGTTTATTTAGATAGTTTTAATCTTTTCTGTATATTAGCTTGAATATTGATTCTATATTCATTATTATATTTTGTAGGTTGGCTATAACTTGAAATTTTCATTCATAGTCGTAGCTTAAATGCAAGTTGTCCAGGTAAGTATATCCGAAACAAGATGATTTAAATATATATTGCTTTCATGTCTTGATATATCATAAATGTGATGTTTTAGGATATTATGACATTTAAAACCATACTATATAATGTATATGACCTCTGATATTGACACCGAAATTGGGCAAATATCCCCGAAATTTTCCCGAAATCTGCAATCCGATTTTACATTTTGCCTTCCGACATTAGGCCGACATCTGACATTTAGAACATTGTAAAATATTAAAAAAAATTTAATATTAACATAAAAATAATATAAATTTGCATTACCAAAAAATTAACTGTAACTGGGCTGTAAGTGAGTGGTAATTGGGTTGCAATTGAGTGGTAGTTGAGTTGCGTAAGTCTTTTACGAATTACGGTCCAAACAAACGCCTAGTTGTAATTGGGTTGTAAGTCATTTACGAATTACGGACTTTTACGCCTTTTACGGCGAAAAAAACAACCCCCATATTGATACCATGTAGCTAAAGTGATTTGCAAAATTTGTGCAAAGTTTAGCTACGATTTTGTTACCAAAAAAAAAAAAACTGAAACTAAAGAGAACTGGTTGCTAAGCTTTGGCTAATGAAACCGCGCCTTATGAGTTCTGCTCACCTCTCACTTCGGGTGGACCATGACTTGTCAATGGATCCATCTTAAGAGTGCCAGCCACCTCACATGAATAAGAGGAGTAATATGATAATTAAACTACAATTATTAACACTAGGAGCTCATGTGTAAAAGCTAACACGGTGCATAGTCCTATCAATGCTCAACCACTTATGAACACTAGGGTTCATTTGAGTGAAGAAGCCTGGGCATTGCAAAACAACTTCCCCCCATCATCGCACAAAAATTTCAATACCTAGAAATATCTCAACAACCTAGAAGCCTATATAACCATTATCCCTTTGGAAAAGAAAAGGCCACAAACCTTGCAACACCATTCTAATCAAATGACATAAACCATTCTCTTTCCTCCAAGATTCTACAAGCCTTCAGAAGAAATACGTAATTCTCTCTATTCTCTTTTTGTTCTTTAGTCTTTTATGCTTTGAGTAAAATAGGTTCTTACTAAGTGAGAGAAATAGGAAATAATGGAGGTATACTATCGGATTGAAATGAGTCATAACACTCCTCTAAATTGTATAAAACAGAATCATAACACTTTAATTAGGTCGAACAGAGTCTTAACACTCCTTTGTTTGGTTAAATAAAGTCTTAGTTCTCCTCGACAATTCTAACGACCACGCCCCCCAATCCAGCCTGAAAAAAGCCTGGTCCCAACCCCAACCATGTCAATAATTGGACAGTGGTTGGGGTTGAGTTTGAGGGCCAACTAATTTACGGCCAGGGCTTACGCTAGGCATGGCCCTTATGAAGGTTGGTTGTAGCTCAATCAAAATAAGTTCTCAACGTGAAGATTAAATCGGCATGCATTTGGAGAATTCATCACTATACTCTATCATCTTCATTATTGCTGATGGAAAGGATTGTCAAGCATCACTATTTATGTTGCTTTCTAACAAACCTGAAGAATATATTATGCAAATAACAAGTTGAAGCTTGCTTTGATAACAATCTCATCAGCTAACTTAACTAATTCTATAGTGCAAAGTCATATCAATATTTTTAAATATCTTATCCAGTTTCATGTTTCTTTGTAGACTTAATCTTTTAATTAGCATTAATCCTAAAGAAAAGTTAGGTCATCAGAAGCTATTTAATTAAATTGACCGTTCTACATTACATGCAATTTGATCCATTGATAATTTAAGATTTTTTGTATTTTTTTAATTGAATTGATTGCAACAATGAATTGTTGGGGCCTTTATGTGAAACTAATGCCATCAACAGCTCAACCTTTCTATACTTTATCAAGAAACACAACATTTTATACAAGTTGAATGAGCAAATTCTAACTTACGGCCAATAATGCCATGGGCAACTCAGCCTTTCAATACCTCATGTATTAACTATAACAGTGAATTAAATAGTTTGTATATCATGTATTAACTGTAAATTCTATGATCAATTTGAGTTAAATGCTTGTATATCTTTATAAATTTTGATATGACTAATAAAGAAAAACTAAATTAATCTGATTAAATAGCTTGTATAAAATGTATTAATTGCAACAATGAATTTTGTACTAAAAGTGAAGGAGCACAATGGAGCTTTTCATTCCTCAAGCTGAAAAAATGAAAGGGAAAAGAAAAAGCCTTAGAGCTGGCTCAAAAGCCCGAGGGTTGGGTTAGAGGCTTAGAGCTGGTAACATAAAAGCCCAAAGGCTATGGTTGGGCCTAAATTAATGCTCTAATGTTTTGGGGTAGGGCCTGGGCCGACTCAAGGCGCGGTACGACCCCGACCGTTATCATCCTTATATTTTAAACCTTGAATCTAGAATACCAAATATATTTTGCGAAGGTCCTATTATTCTGATCAAACCACCATACTACGAGAAGGCTCGTCTCATGCATGGCCCATGCAATTAGTGCCCACGTAAGAGATCATTAGCAATTAAGACCCATAAGCCATCTCATGCAATTATCATAAAGAGTTCAGAGACTTGTAGTATGTACACGTTGTCTTAAGAGGTAACTAGCCGCTTAAACAAGTCTCTGACGTTCTCGTAGCTGAGTTTCAAATCGGCCCAGATAATACCTCTGCCTATGCAAACAAGTTTCTGACCTTGTTGTAGTCGAGTGTCAAACCGACTCAAATAATATTGTTGCTAGGTGTCAATTGGTCATTATGCAAACTTAATAATGTACTTCAATTGAGTCAGTTTGACTCCAAACGACATCCAAGAGCAATCACACATGGCTAATGCATAACAATCTGAGCCATAGTCATGTTCACACACACCAAATGGATTCAAAATTGCCCACATCAAATTGGTAATGAATTATGCGTGATCAATGCATGCACAAGCTACAAATTGTCATGATAAGCTGAGAATTCAAATGTGGTGATAATATTTATTGACTCTCACATATTTTTAATCACCGGGGACATGTTTGGCGCACCTTCAAATGATGTTGTTGCCTCCGCTTGCCTTAGTCGTTAGGGTCACTTCCCTCTGTTGTCGCACCTAGCTGCTTCGATTCTTGCCTGATTGATTCCATAATTAAAAAAGATTAATTAAACCACAAATCAAGACTTACAATCTATGGCTTTATGAAATTTTCCATACTGTATAAATATGCACATATAGCTTGTGCCAAGCATATCCCAAGACTAATTTCACACAGACTCAGAACCTCCAAAGAATTAAATTAGGCCATGCCATGATTGAAAAAGAAGTTCAAGCATATATCAAAGTCATAACCTTGACGATGAACTTGCAACAAAGACAATTGAGAGGGGAATTACTACATTAGATAAAAAGCTTTAGAGGTTCTTGGCTAACCTAAAAGACTACAGAAGTCACAAGTGAACTAATTTGTCAAAACAGCTGAAATTGAAAACCCACATGTCAAGATAGATCTTTTAGTCAAAATTCTCAAGCTCGGAGGCTTTTTCGTTCCAAAATGATTCAAATTTCATGGACCACAATGTCTTTAAACTAAACTAAACTCTAATTTCTTCAAGATTTCAAATATCAATCGGCACACATCACTAAAGACTAAAGTGAACCCTAATCCTAATATTGATCACCACGTCACTAAACTGAACCCTACCAAAAATTCTGAAATTAACCATCATGTCACTAATTTGAAATTCTATTCAAAAGTCCAAAATCGATCATCACATTACTAAACTGAAATTCTATTCAAAATTCCAAAATCAATCACAGACCTAAATTCAAAGTTGACCACATGTTACTGAACTGAAAATTCTATTCAAAATTCCAAAATCGGCCGCCATGTCACTGAACTATACCCAAAATACAAATTTCAACCACCATGTCACTAATTTGACCCAGATATAAATTTTGACCACCATGTCACTAAATGGACCCAAATATAAATTTCGACCACCATGTCAACTAAACTAGACCCAAATCTCAAACTCAACCACTACGTCTCTAAACTGGACCTATATTTAAAATTGATCATCACGTCACTAAACTGAAATTCTAAGATTGACCAACCCTTAATCCAAACCTTGAGTCCTCTCCCTATTAGGATTCATTTTAATAAGATATTTTCTTTCCAACAAATTCTTTCCTGATTAAAAAGGTCCTCTTCAACAAATTTCAATAAACTATTTCCCGGTAGAGATGTGCTCTCTTTGTAAAAAAAAAAAGTCTCAATAAATTATTCTTGATCCGCTAATGACATTATTATTTAGTATTCAATGTGATGATGTCTGTGATGTTCGAAAAACCTCAGAAACTAAGATTTCTATATTATCATTAAATTTTGAGTTCATATGAGACTATGTAACTCCTCAATTAGAGGACCTTTGGTTCACCCAAAAGGGTAGTTAATAAAGGATTCTTGAGTCTACTAGAGATATTGAACATCTCAAATGATAAATCTCTATCTCGATTAAGGAAATCTTAGGGATACACCAGCAAAACAAGTTTTATTTGTTCTCTTATCCATTCTAAAGGGTACCTTTTTAGGGTGCGATTTGTGACCGCACAAAACCTGGTGTTTGCGTCATCACGTTATTTATTTAGCACTTAGAAACCTCTTTAATGTTGTAAAAGGCATCCATGGGAGGAGTGGTGAAAGGTTGCACAAAGCTGGAATTTTGAAGAGGGAGTCCTTCACAAGATATGAATAATTAAGTCAATAAATATTTGTAACAAATTTGACTTTGATTGAAGAAGCACCATCTTTTTTAGCAGGAAGATTTTGCAGTGTCATGAAAGTAGCCATTGTCTGGTCTCTAGCTTAGAAAGATTGCTGGGTGAAAAATGTAAACAACTTGGTTGGTTATGGAGGATCCTTTGGATAAGCTTTGGCTGAGCTCTTTCTTTTACAGCACTATATTAGCGATATATTGCAATAAAGTATAAGTTATTTAATGCAAGATTAGCAAGCTATACTCATAAAGCATGAACCAAAGCTATATTTTAGATTATGAAATATTATATATTTTTAAGTTCAGAGATTCGAATAAGTAGGTAATACTGAATCTGTGGGTTTTGTCACAGTTAACCTTAGTTCTAAATTAACACATAGACTTAGTAAAATGGATCACAAATATAACTCTTCTTAAATATTTACTTAGTTGCAAATTTTATCTTCTTTAACTATTTCCCCATCATAGGCTTTATTTTCCTCGCTTTTCTTCGGCAAAAACTAGTTGTTCCTCACAGGAAAATCTTAGTTTGTGGAACTCCTTTGACATAAAAAGTAGAATCTTTGTTTCCATCAAGGAAGAGGAAAGCCCAGCGCCTACACGGGACAGGAAACCTCCACACACAGGAGAAAAGAGCTGCTCGTGAAGGAAACCATTGGATGGAAGTCTATATCAAGAAAATCATACTTAAAATTCATATTGCACACGTAGATAAGGAGCAGCCTCCAATTGCCGCAATGTGCCTTTATGCTTCCATGGAGAGCATATAGTAGTTGCTTAATGCCCTGGAACAATATGCTCGCTTTTTTTTCCATTGAAACTTTTCTAGCCTTAGTAGACATGGCAATACTCAAACTAGCGATCTGCTATTTAAGAAGTTTGATATCGCTTGAATCAAGTGCATTAGGAGGTGATACTTCAAGTTCTCCCCAATATCACTCTCTTCAAAATAAAAGTGAGTCACCCAAGCCGCCAACTGTTCTGCCTCTCCACTTATTCTCTTTGCTATTAAATCTCACCCTCCAACGCTTGCTTTGATGCCTCTCTCCATATCCATCAAGTGGTATATTACCCCCTCCACCTCAGTTTCTTTGATCGTGTCTCGATATACAGGGTCACGAGTTTTCTTAATCGTCATCAAGTGGTAGGAGATTAGGTTAGGATTTTTAGTGAACATGACAAGGATTTCAGTGATCAAGTATTGTAGAGTTCTCTAAGTCTGCAACTTACTACTGGAGCAACTCCCTCATTGGGGTTTGTTATTTCAATGATTTTGGAGTTTTCTATATTTTCCATGTCTTTTCCATGAAACTAAGTTCATTTATCCGTTTAATCTTTTCTTATAAATATAATCTTATAGTCCCTTTGAAGGTGATTCTTTATAGTAATATAAGTATTAAGTAACGAATCATTCATATTTAATTTTAGGGTTTTTAGCAAATATATCGTTATGTTTTAGAGATATTACATATTTCTCCTTGCGTTATGTATAATTTCCCACACATCCTCATGTTTTAAATTGTATTTGCATATATATGCTTCCATCAATTAGGACTTGACAAAATTCAGATTTTATCTGAATTATATGAATTAATTATAAGAAAAGAACTTTTATGGACAAAAATACCCTTGGCTACCACTGATCTTTCTTTTATAGTCTTCTCTTCGATCTTTTCATCTCCCATTTCTTTATATCATGTGTCTCTCTTTCTTGTCTTCTTCTTCATCTTCAATTTCTTACATCCAATGTCAAGGACACTATCTTAACATATGCATTCTATTTAAATTTTTATCTTAAAAATTAAATTAAGTTACCTCCAATAAAATAAGGGCTTGTTTGTTTCGCCGCAAAACGCCGCAAGTCGTAAGTCGTAAAATGAGAATGAGAAAGTGGACTGTAGCAGGGAAATATATTGTTTTACGGTGTTTGGTTGATAAAGTGAAAGTGTAAATGGGAAAGTATATTGTGTTTTATGGTATTTAGTTGGTAAAGTGAAAATGTAAATGGGAAAGTATATTGTGTTTTACGGTGTTTGGTTGGTAATGTAAGTGGAAAAGTTGACAACAAAATTAACTTTAGCAGTGATTTAAATATTATAAATACTATTAAATTAAAGCTACTATTGTAAATTAAAGTAATAGATTTGAGATAAAATATTAATAATCATAATATATTATATATAACAATAATATTAATAAAACATTAGTATAATTAGTAAGTTATTTCTAGAATAATAACTAAATAAATAATATAAAATTTAAAAAATCTAAAGAACATTAATAAAATTTTAAGAATACTAATAAAATATAAATATTAAAAAATCTTAAGAATAATAATAATATATAGTTATAATATTATAATATTATAAAATAATGAAAAATCTTTATAATATTAAATTTTATTATAATATTATTGTAATATTATAAAAAATAAAAATATAAAAATAACAATGTAAAATATAATTATAATTTTAATAATAAATTATTATTATAATATTATTATGATGAATTATTATTACAATATTAACATAATAAAATATCAATATAATAATAAAGTATATTATAATATTAATAAAGTAATTATTTATATTAAAAATAAATAAATATATATATTAATTTTATATTAAAGTATAATATTGTTAAATTAATAAAATATTAACTCTATATAAAATATTAAAAAAATGGTATAAGTATTAATAAAATAATAAAGTATTAAATAATAATATTAAATAAAAATATTAAATTAAATAATAAAATATTAAATATTAAAACAATATTAAAAATAATAAAAAAATAAAGATTAAAAATATAAAATAATTAAATAAGAAATTGAACACTATTAAAAATATTTAAAAATTAAATATTTAATAATATTAAATTATATATTAATTATCAAGTAATTGCTTTGAACTGCAAGTGTACTACAAGTTGAATTTACATGACCACAAAATTAACTGTAACAACTGCAAGTGGGAAAATGTGTGTGTAAAAGTGAGATTTACATGCCACAAAATTAACTGTAGCAGCTGCAAGTGGGAAAATGAGAGTTGCATTTTGCAAGTTGTTTTTCAGCGAAACAAACAGCGGAAAATGAAAATGAAGTTTTACGACTTACGACTTTGCGGCATTTTGCGGCGAAACAAACAAGCCCTAAATTAAGAAAGATATTATCAGTGGTAGGCACAGTCACTGCTTTAAAATATTGCCAACCTTATGCGGCCAGCTAAGGCAAATGTGCTTCAGAGTGTCAGGAATTTTGGAGAAACAGATAGCTTTCTTGAGTCGAAGAGAAGTTTTTTTTTTTGTTCTACATGTTCTGTCTGGCATGGTTATGATTATACAAATCATATCTTTGTTATAACCATCAAAATGAATCTCCATTAATGAGTGATGACTAGTCATTAAGAGCACTAGCTCCACCAAATGAGTAGTTGACTAAGTGAAGAAGAACTAATTGTTAGATTTAGTCAAAGACAGTAAATAAATAAGTAAAATAGATAAATAAAAAATTTGATTGAAAAGTTCATTTTTCTAAAACAAGATATCCAACAGTGCCCTTTCAAAATTGAAATTTATAAAGTGAAAGAGAGAGATGAATGATGCGGGCTTGTAATCCTATGTATAAGTGGTGGTAGTTTCTTGTTTGAACCTACACACTTAGTGATGTTGGTCACATCCTGAGGGGACTGTTGTGAACCTTGGACTTTGAACTAGACTCCTTAACTAAGATTTGATAAAACATACGCATAATGCTTATAGCATCAGATCTGAAGCTGGTGTATTAGTAGAGATATAAGCTCACTACAATACTATTAAGGTAATTTGGGAGTTGACTCATCTCCCATGTCATTTGGTGCCATTATGCTCTTCACACAAGCTGTCAAGGGGATGGTGGCGAGAGGAAAGAACAAAGGAAAAAAAGCGGTAACCTAAAATATCTCCAAGGATCATTGGATAATTTGTCAAAGAAAATGAAATTTCAATTAATTTTTTATTTATCTATTTTACTTATTTATTTATTCTTTGGCCAAGTCCAACAACTTGTTGTTGTTGACCTGGTCAACTAACTATTATAGTTAGGTAATTCTTCTAATGGCTAGTTGCGACTCATAGTGGAATTTGATTGTAGTGGGTATGATAAATTAATGCCCTATATATTTTTAACCATGCTGAAGGGAAATATGAAAGAAAAGAAAATTCTTCCTCTTTTATATTTCTTCCACTTCAATTAAAGTCCCTGCCACTAAACCAAAACTCCAAAGTTGTGGTGATGGTTTAGGGGTAATACTTTTATATCCTAACACACGCTTGTAGGCTGAGTGCCTTTTTTATGGGCTGAAACTTGAGTTTAATGCTTGGTTTTTTGTCAATCCGCTTTTTAAATGTGCACCCGACGGGAATTGAACCTGGTTTGCTCCCATACCATATTGGTAGTCCTTGCCGTCACACTAAAACTCCGTAGTTATGGTGAGGGTTAAGGGTAATACTGCTACATTCTAATACACTTAAAGAAAACTCTCCTTTTTCACTCTTTTCTTGTCTGGGTGTAGCTACTCACTCGAGGTCATCTACCTTTGGTGGTCATGCACATGAGGGATGCTAGTAAAAAGAGGTTTGTACCTAGGGTTGTAAACGGGTCGAATTCGGATTAGGTTTATACTTTACCTGAATCCAAACCCGATAAGGATATTATGCATCCGAATCCAAATCCGAATCTGTTAGAGGCAGAAGGATTCGAATCCGATTCATGCACGATAAGAAACTCGTATGGATCGGATTCGGATCTTTTTTCCCTTTTCTTTTTTCTTTTAAAGGAAAAATGTAAATAAAAGTTATTGTTATCCTCCTGATGGGGAACCTGACGGGATTCTCTCCCTAGGGTTTCTCACCCAAAGCACACAGGCTACAAAGCTTTAAAAATAATTTTAATTTATTCCAAAACTAACAATAACAATACCAGGCTTGGCCTTAAATAGGCCTACATCAACGGAAAGATCCCATTACAACCGATATGGGACTAAAAGAAAACTACTAAATAAATAAATAAAAATTATAATAAAAGGGAAAAAGAATTAAAATGAACTACTTAATGTCGCTTGAGTTCCCCAGCCCTATTCGAACCAAACTGAAAGAGTGTGAAAACGCCTCCTGGTGTAGAATCGCAATCCTGGAGAGATGTCCCCATCATTCCCTCGGGGTTGGGAAAAACTCGACTCTGTCGAATGTGAACCTTCTTGGCTCTCATAATGCTCCAGACGATCAGGGTCCAACTGTTGGAGTTCCTCTCGATCAATCAAGTGTTATCAGAATCAGGTAGTCCTTTCCAACGAACCAAAAATCTATGGTAACCACCACCTCTAGTAGAGACAATCTGATCATCAATAATTTCATCAATTTGTTCTGCCATATGGGTGGGATGTATTTGGGGAAGAGGTAATAAGGGTCTCTCAGGAGATGGCTCAGGGGAAGGCTCATCCAATAAAGGATTATTAGGGAAAAAATTGGGCCCTTTATAAGCAACCAAATCTTCAATATTAAAGAGGGACTAATGCCAAAATCCGGTAGAAGATCTACTACATATGCATTTGAATTAATTTTCTTCAAAATTTTGAATGGTCCTGCTTTACGTGCATGCAATTTATTCACGGTACCAGGAGGATACCGTTCTGGTCGAATCTGAACCATCATGTAGTCTCCTATGTTAAACTCATGTGTTTTCCTGTGCAAATCTGCATAAGCTTTATAGTTTGCATTATTTTTCTGAATTTGATTGCTGATCTCCTTATGCAAGTCATGAATATGCGATGCAAATGATGCAACTGACTCTGACGTCCTAGCATGATGAGGTGCCATGGGAATTAAGTCTATAGGTTGCCTAGGTTGATAACCATGCATGACCTCAAATGGGCTCATTCCTATGGTTCTATTGATAGAACTGTTGTATGCAAACTCAGCAGTAGGTAACACAAGATCTCATGTTCTAAGATTTTCACCCACTAAACATCGTAGCAGATTACCAAGACTTCAATTGACCACTTCAGTTTGTCTATCAGTTTGTGGGTGAAAGGCAGTAGAAAACTGAAGTTTAGTCCCTATTTTATGTCACAGGGTTTTCCAAAAGTAACTTATGAATTAACATCCCTGTCTGAGACAATTGTTTTGGGTAGTCCTAACAACTTCATCAAAGTAGATCGTAGCAACCCGAGATGCATCCGACGTTTTGGAACATGGTAAAAAGTGAGCCATCTTGAAAAAACGGCTTACAACCACAAGTATGGAATCATGCTTTCTTGCTATTTTAGGTAAATCCAGCACGAAATCCATGCTTACATCTTGCCAAGGACAGTTTGGAACTGGTAGGAGAGTATAGAGACCAGTGTTTTGTTTTCGTTGCTTGGCGAGTTGACATGTACGACATTGACTAACAAGCCTGTCAACATCTCTTTTTAAGCTCGGCCAATAAAAACGATGTTCTACATCTTCAATTGTTTTATTTCGCCCGAAGTGTCCAGCAAGGCCCCCAACGTGTAATTCTCATACCAGAAATTCTCTCAATGAGGTGCGAGGGATACACAATAGACGAGAGCGAAACAAATATCCGTCTTGCAGAAGAAAACCATCAATCTCATGAGTCAAACTATCCCTTAAGACAGTGTATATATTTTCAAAATCAGGACATGACTCATAAGTGTCTTTGATCTTCTCGAAACCAACTACTTTTGTACTCATAACAGAAAGTAAAGCGCGACGACGGCTAAGAGCATCAACGACCTTATTTTCCACCCCGGCCTTGAGGACGTAGGTGTAATGTTGAAGGAATTCTACCTACCTGGCTCTGATACCAATATGATGGGGAACCTGACGGGATTCTCTCCCTAGAGTTTCTCACCCAAAGCACACATGCTACAAAGCTTTAAAAGCAATTGTAATTCATTCCAAAACTAATAATAACAATACTTGTCTTGACCTTAAATAGGCCTACATCAACGGAAAGATCCCATTACAACCGATATGAGACTAAAAGAAAACTACTAAATAAATAAATAAAAATTACAATAAAAGGAAAAAAAATAAAATGAACAACCTAATGTCGCTTGAGTTCCCCAACCCTACTCGAACCAAACTGAAAGAGTGCGATGCCGCCTCCTGGTGTAGAATCGCAATCCTGGAGAGATGTCCCCATCACCTCCTCTTTAATCATGAATAATAACAAGATTATCTAATTTGATAGAAATGACTCACAATTTAAATTTCATGAACTCACCGATTAGTAGCTTCTCTGAATAGAAGTTAATCTAAAATTAGTGTAAAACTGTCACCACAAGAGATCCACATCAGAAAAGAAACTGAATAGGAAACTGTGAGAGAGAGAGAGAGAGAGAGAGAGAGAGAGAGAGAGAGAGAGAGAGGCATAGAACTAAAATCATAAGAAGTTTTTGATTCAACCATGCATGGAGTGAAGATGAATAGACACTTCATTTTCCAAGAAGCTTTAAACATTCAACATTGAGGATTCATTTCTTTTTTGTTCCCACTTCTCTTCTTTCAAAGGTTTAGATTTGAAAATTGGGTAGGGGATCATGGGATACTGATGGCATTTATTACTAGGTAAAGGGAAAAACTAAGCAACTCTTTTAGAGTTCTACATAGTTGGGTCGGGTTTCAGGTTATATAAGGTTCTGTTTTTGTAAAATCCGAATCCGACCCGAATCTGAATCGTGTTTTGAGATATGCATCCAAATCCGAACCAAAAGTAATTCAGATATCATTTTTGATATCTGAATTCGATACTACCGCATTATTCCGGGCCAGGTTAACGGGTTAGCGGGTACCATTCACAGTCCTATTTGTACCACTAAGGGGCACATTGCTTGGCAGAGTGCATGAGGTCAGTGATACGTTCTTTACGGCAATGACTGTATGCCTACTCCAAAGCTGATAATATCTTTCCTTAATTTACTGTACTAGAGGTAATGTAATTTAAGTTTCATTTAAAAGTTTCCAACACGTTCTGCATGCATGTGTGCATATATTTATACATGTAAGACTTGATTTTATAGTTTATTTTTCTATATTAACTGCTAACTGTCTAACTGGGATTTTGATTTTGCAGAATTACTTTGGCTGTTTTTTCTCATTGCCAACAGTGATCTCCTCAATGAGATGGGGGCTAGATGCTGGTAGAAAAACGATGGTTTGTTCCTGGACAAATTTCTTTACTCGAGGTTTATATTTTATTAATATTGATGAAATAGAGTTCTATTTCCTCTGTTGTGTTAGGTGGTTACTGCTATGTTGTTGCTCACCTTGTCCGGTCCAGTAAAGGCATCAACATATCTAGTAAGTAACCTCCAAGTTTAGATCTCAAAGTTTCCTTCACATTATTTCAATTTTCTTCTCCAATAAAATAATAATTTTGGTTCCATTAGACTGATTGCTGCAGCATAATGCTAAATCCAACATCTTAAAGAACTAATTCCGAAAGGAAAATTGTTGAGTACCTCTGATTACTGTATAAGATACCTAACTTGTATGATAACCAATGATTGACAATCCCTGGTCATTGTTGAGGACGTATAATGCCTTGAGAAAGAAGTGACCGCTAGTATCATTAGTTTGAGAACATCAATCTTTTTGCCCCATGCACCTGATTTCTCAATTTGCTTTTGAACCTTGTTCAGGTTTTACAATTACTTGATCATGCGAACCACCACACTGCTTGTTTTAATTATTAAACTTAAACATTCTACTCATGTCTATGAGTGTTCTAGATATGTGCATCTGTACAAGTTAATCAAGATAAACTTTCTAAAATGGCATCCTTTCAGTTTGATGTTTGTTGTGTTCCAGATGTTTGTTCCTTGTTGAAACTCTGCTTTCTTCTTAGTAGTACCTCTGTTCTCTGCATGAAGAGCTGTGATTCCTGATGGGCATTGACTATCCAAAAAACAAGTGCCACTTGTATTTCCTGCTAATCTCTCTATCTATAACTAATAAAATATCGTTTAGCATGTAATACTTTTTTACAGATAATGAAAGTTTTGTGAATGACTAGAAGAATTAAAAGTGAGCATCACCACTGAGTTCTTCAAGGTTGCATTGTACTTGGATTATTAGAACACAACCCATCTAATAGAAACATAAATAAACAATTTGGCATTGATAAATTTTCTTGTCTAACAAAGATCTCTTTTTAGTTTCCTTGTGCATTCTGGGTTACAATGATTTCTATTTTATGTGGTAAAATAATCGTTTAAAGTTACTCTCTTGCAAAACAAATGATATCCTTCCGAATCTATTTATGGAACCCTTCAATTAGGCTATTTCAAGTGATGGAAAAAAGCCCTTTTCACCATAAACATTGCAAACAAAAGTATTTTAGGTTTGGGGAAACTAATCCATGCCCAAAGTTTGAAGCTGATTTAATTTTATGCCCAAATAGTCTCAAATGTAACTTTATACCCAAAATACATCTTCTACGTGACCAATTTTCAAAGTATCCATCAATGGACTGTTTTACCCCTGGGCTTATGTAAATATGATATTAATATGGGTATGCAATTAATTTTGAAAATAATTTGTTAATAAAAATTTAGTTTATATCATAAAGTAAAAGGAATATTTTTTTTAAAAAATATTTATTTATTTTAGTTTATTATTATAATATTTTAACTAATTATTATAATAACATAAAAATAGTTTAGTACAATTACTTTTATCATTTTTAAAATATAATAATTAAATTTTAAAAATATAATAATTCATAAAATAATTAATAAAAAAAATCATGGTTCATCGCTGCAACCATTTTAAGTAGAATATGCTATATTTGCGAAAATATGTTTTTATTTACAAAAATATGGTACATTGGATATTTTTATCCATAGTGAGTTCTAGTAAGCTATACTTTGTATTTATTTACTATAATGAGTAATTGTAAACTATATTGAGTATTTGCCTACTATTTTGAATACTTATTTACTATATTGACTTGTATAAGCTATAGAGTTATTATAAGATATGTTAGATACTTGTTTACTATATTGAGTAAAAAGTAAGCTATACTGAGTATTTGTATCCTATAATGAGTTATTATTAGTTATGCTTGGTACTTTTTTACTATATTGAGTTATTACTAGCTATAGAGTTAATTGCAAAACCCCTCCTTGAGGTTGTAAGAAAGAAACAAGAATACCCGATGAGGTTTCAAACTCAACTACTTTACCCCACCTCTTTATTTATTTTGAACGAAAATACCCTTGCAGAAATTTTAAAATTAATTGCATACCCCATAAGGTTTAAACTATCTAAAATTTTCTAAAATTTTAAACTATCTAAAAGTTAAAACAAGAATACCCCATAAGGTTTTAAACTATCTAAAATTTCTCTATTTAACCATCTCTTTTCTTTCTCTCTTTAACTTTTTTTTTTTAATTTTCATTCTCTTTGTTCTTTGATTTCTTTCTCTTTTAAATTTTTTAAATCTTTAATTTTCTTTTTATGCCTTTCTCTCACCTTTCACTAGGCCTCTTTTTTTTAATTCCTTTGTCCATTCGTTCTCTTCATTTTTAAAAATCTCATTTGTCCATATCTCTCTCACTTGCTTTGATGTTCTATTTGAAGCCTCTTTCTCTCTATCTTAGGTAGCTTTATTTCTTCCTTTACTCTCCCTCTCTCATCTCTCTTTGTATTTTCTCTACACTTATTCTTCAAATCTTTCTTTTTAACTCTCTTTCTCTCTAATTTGATTTTCAAAACATCTTCCCTCTAACTATATAGCTAATTCCCCTTATTTTATATTCTCTGTAGTTTTCTTTTTCTATGTAAATCTATCCATATTTGTTTTTCTTGTGACTTTCTTTTCTACCTGACTTACTACTTTTTCAAAAAATTTTGCTCACCAAATCTCTGCCTTTCTATTTTTTCTTAATTTCTTTCTACCTCTGAATCTTATTCTTTATTAATTTTTTGTTTGTAATTTGAGATATAAATAGTTAAAGTGAGAAATTTAACAAGTGAAATATCAAAATAGAGAGTGAGAATGTCAAGAGCAAAAAGGGGAGAAAGAAAGTTGGAACGAAATTAGAAGTAGAAAGAGTTACAGAAAGAATTTAAGAAGGAAAAAGATTATGAGAGAGGTGAGGAAGAGAAAGAAAGGACTTGGAAAGAGAAACAGACTTCGAAAAAAGTAAAAAGAAAGAAAGAAAAAGAGAAATAAGAGTTAGAGTAAAAAAGAAATTTAAAAGAAAATTAGAAAGAATAAATCAAAAAGAAATGTAAAAGAAATAGGTCTAAAGAGAAACCATGAGAGAAGAAAGAAAGTAGACAAAAAAGAGAGATAAAAAGAGAAAGTTAAAGAAGGAAAGAAGAGAAGAAATGGTTAAATAAAGGAATTCTAGATATTTTAAAACCTTAGGGGTTTCCGCATGGGTATTTTAGTTCAGAATAAATAAAGAGGGGGTAAATGTTGACTTTGAAACCTCAGGGGTATTATTGCTTTTTCTTGTAACATCAGGGGGTTTTCTGCAATTAATCTTTAGCTATAATGGATACTTATTCACTATTTTGACTCATAATAACCTATGCTAAGTACTTTTTTTTACTAAATTGGATACTTGTTTACTGTGTTCAATATCCGTCATCGACTGTTACTAGCTATTATAAATTGTTATATTCAATCAAAATACAATAATTGAAGATATACTCTCTTTCTCAAAACATATTTTCCCCTAATTTTTTCTATTTTTTTCTATTTTTAAATTTATTTCTCTTTTTCACAAAACATATTCACCTCTATTTTCCCATATTTTAAAAATTTCTTTCCACTTCTTTCTCAACATTTTCATCTCTCTTCTCCTTTCTCTTTGTTTGCAAGCCCTAACCAAATCCATAGCCGCACCATCACTTGAACCCAAAACTCCATCACAATCCAAATTAGCCTAAATCCAAATCCCAAACATCAAACAACTCATCTCCATCTCATCACATTACATCTCAAATTTCTTAGCAAATTTTCTTCTATACAACATGATCATGAAAAAAAATTAAATTGCTTTGCCTGCAATCTCGATCGACCTAGTACTCACATGCAACCTCTGATTGATCCCAAAACTCTTTCAATCTCGCATATCGACATTTACCAAGAGCTCGCCTCACGTTTATGATGAGTGACGATAACCACACCGATTCATCTTCCTCTTATCTTCGTCCTCTTCTTTTTCATCATCTCCTTTATCACCTCCCACTTAGCAATCATAATGCCCGCCCATCCATGCCCCACTTGCTCCCACAAATCGCTTGCTCCCCTTGGTCTGCTGCAGTCACCCCAACCCCAGCACCCCAAGCCCAGCCCCGCCTGCAGCTCTGTGATAATTGTGATATTCATGTATATTTTACATTATTTTTATATATATTTTCGCTATATTTAATTCTGCATGGATAGTTCTGTTTATGATTTTGCAGATATAAAGTTAAGAGTAATTTTGAAGAAAACGCCCGAAAAGTGATGAGGAGAAGAGTTACCAGCAAGGAAATCACTGATACAGGGACCCAAAGATGAACCCAGAGCATGAAGCTGGATCTACAATGAAGATAAAGCAACCATCAAAATTTCAAGTCCATTGGAGGAACCTGATTGGTCATTGACTAGTTAGCCATTGACTAGTCAAATTTGATGACGCGCTTTTGCAGCTATTTTCCTACTCCAAATAGAGATGTATTGATTTTCCAGCGGATTGGCTGAGAAATACAGCTTATTAATCGTCCCTTTAAGTCGGATGCTGATGAAATTTTGCCAGTTTTCTGATAGGATTAAAATTGTAATTTAGAAACTCTAAGTCGGTAGATTTGAGACTCTGAGGTCTATTTGAAGAGCTGCGCTCAATTGTAAAAGGTGTGTAGGAATTAATCCAACAATTTATCTCTCGTTTGTAAATAGATCTTCTATCTTGGCTTTTTGAAGAATTATAGGGTAGAACGTAAAAGAAGAAGATTAGCAAGGAGGCATCATCTCAAACAAATTTGGTGTTTTCTTTTCCTTTTTCTCCTTTTTCTTATGAAGTTTATATTGATTTTCATGCTTTTATCTTTTCTTATATGAACTAAATTCTACAAAGTTTAGGCGTTGATGTAGGCAACTTTAGGAAGAATTAATTTTGTTGCTTGGTCTTGAGTTTAAAGTTTATTTTTAATTTTTTATGTTAAGTTTCTTTTCTCGTTTTAATATTTATTAGTTGATTGCAACAATTATATTGATGGTTAATTTTGAGACCGATAGGAAATAACCTAGCATCACTTCATAGGATTAGAAAACACAATCTTACATGTTGAGACCGATAGAAGATACATAGATAGTGCAATCATAATAGAAAGATCCACCGAACTTAATGCTTCCGTAGCTAGTCAATTCACTAGATCGATAGATTGTGGACTTTAGACTAAAGGATAGAATTGGTCTTGCTCGATAGAGAATACTAATTAAAATAGACTTTCGATTGTTAGCATAAGCACAAAGCACAAATATTATGTTCGACTTTAGATGTTGAAATCAATTGTCCTATCATTCATATCTTATAGCATCATTTTTAGTTTAATTTTATTATTTTAAATCACTTTTACATCCATATCAATTTTTCAAATAAAACTAGGACAAATTAGCTTGATGTTCAATTAGACATCAATCTTCGTGAGATCGACAGCTCTATTTATCACTTTATACTTGTAAACGATTGGTGCACTTGCCAATTTTCAACATCACCCTCCTTTCTTTCCCTTTGTCACTTTTCTTAGATCTGAAGGGGGTTTAAGGGTAGAATGGGAATTTTGACCAAAAAACGCATATGCATTCTTCATATGTACGCTACAAAGACTATCCGGGTTTAAAGTTAACAGGCCTTCAAATTTTGGGCATATGCATAAAAACCATACTGCTTGAGTATAAGTTGAAAACTAGGGCATGGAATTATTTTTCCCCTTTCCTTTCTGTTTATTTTCAGGAAGTGTGAGGAGATTGGTTGATGACTTGAGATCAATTCTATTAGTAAAAGGACCAAATTAAGTATTCTGATTTTTGAGAACATTTTTTCTGATTAGACTACAAACTACTAGATTTGCTTATAGCTAAACTTATACATCCCAGTCCAGGCAAACTCATGCATATTGACTCAGTGGATGCCACTTGCCATGTAACAGATGGTAAAATCTTGCACTTTATTGAAATTGTACTTGGGATTTCAAGTTTCAGGTTCTATGTTTGAGCTTTATCTGTCAACCCTTTAGTTGACTACATAGCAAAAGGTCCTAGCACATGCTGTTTAGGTCCATTTAGATGATTAAATCTGAGTATACAGTGAGTTTTTGCTTCTTTGAGCTGACTTCTGACAAAAAAATACTTGTCGTTTGTAAGTCAATCATTGAGCCCATAATGTTCTATGGAGAAACTCAAATACCATGTTTCTCAATTGAGCTTGTTGGTTAAGATAAAAGGTCCCTGTTTCCACAAGGTACCAAATCATAGTCATGACAATTTAGATGCTGCTGTTATTGGACCCTGAAATGTAAGTCTATTAGGTAACTGTAATAGTATCAAATATTATTTGAACAGTATGATGGTAACAGCACAAAATGATACTAGAGTAGCATGGTAACTTTCTGAGAGCTTCTGATAGTGTGGAGATAGGGTTTAGCCCAACCCAGACTTAGAACTTGGTAATCTTTCTTCTTTCTTTCTTTTTCTGTTCTTTTATCTTTTTCCCATCAAACAGTGGAATGTAGCCACCTGTTTTATTAATGAGAGAATATAAGTAACAAATGCATGGCAATGAGTACTCACCAACACAAAGACGAGTTTAAATCTGTTAGTAATTAATAGACATCTGTGCAAAAAACATTCTGTCAATTTGAATTTTCATTTAAGGTAATTTTTTCCTTATTACGTTTTCTAGAATTGAGAATTTATCCTTTAATGTTAAGCCCTGACTGTCTCCAACTTTATGCCTTCAATGTAGATAAAAAACTCACCTGAGGAGGTTATCATCTCATTGTTCTGGTGTCCTTTGTTTTGGTTGCAGCTTATGCGTGGATTAGTTGGCGTGACAATGGGATCCTTATGGAGGTGAGAAATATCATGGTTATGTGTTGGGTCCGTCACTCTTGCAACTCTACTTTTTAAAACTATCATAGTCTAAACCATGGTTTAGAATCTTAGTATCAGTATCGGTATCATCAAATAACTTTTAGTATTAATATTGGCAATGTTGGCAACTGATATCGGCTATATTGGCAATATCGGCTTTGATATCAGGCAATATTATATGGTTAATATCATACAAATACCTCAAAACCTGATACGATATAGCCAATATATATATCAGAATTGGCCGATATTTGAAACCATGGTCTAAACCTTTTCATGGCATCAAATTTTCTCTTTTTCTTTTATTTTTATGTAGATAATAAAGTAATGGTGCGTTTTCTGCTTGTATATTTTTTCTCAGGTTGGGTATAAATTGGGGCATTTCAGTAGTTCTATGCACAATCATAATTTGCTCTGTTCCTATATCTCCACTATAAGTCCTTCAGTGCTTTCTGTTATTTTGCTCCATTATTTATGCAAGGGCCTTAAATTCGCGGGTCCGTGCACTGGGTGCCATTTGATAAGTTTTAATATCGTCATTCTTAATAAGAGAAAATATACTTAATCTTGTGAGTTTGCTCTGCCTCCATCTAGATTTCCTGCTGTTGTGTTGAAATAGTCTTCCTGCTAATTTTTGAACATTTGCAGATCACCATTAACATTCATGCTTCTCTCACCTATATCTTCATGGCCATTGGTGTAAATAATATCCCCACGATGGACGACATAAACTCTGTATCTGGAAGCCTGGTAACCGAAAAAGCTTGATAATTATATATATTGTGCATAGAAAGGTGCAGGGTTTGCCCTGACCAAGGGCGACCGCCCAGGACCCAAAAGCCAGGGGGCACGGGAAAAATTTTATTTTTTATATAGAAAACCGGGCTCTGATCCTGTAATTAACAAAATATTAGTAGTGTTTTGTACAAATTTTGCACTTTGCAGCCTTGCAGGGAGCTGGTGACTATTTTTCCCCCACAATTAGATTTCAAGTTGAAGAAAAATGCTCAAAATCAGGTTTTATTGTTCTTTGCTCATTAGTTAAACTATTTTTTTTTTTTTTATGTTGAGATTTTTATTATTGTTTTTGTTGAGTATAAATATCAATAATGAAACAATATTTTGTAATGTTACTAATTAGCATATACTTATCACAAAGGAAAAAAAAAGTCTAATTAGTATGTTTATATAGAGGCACAATTTCTACATTCGTCATGGGCCTTTGAAAACCCAGGACCGGCCCTGGAAAGGTGCCGTATTGGTAGATTAATCTGTTTAGCTTTTGTTTGTTTTTGTGACAGTAGCTGCTTAGCTGCGATTTCTTCATGCTCTTGCAGCACATTCTCTATGCAATATTTCTCAGCAAGCTTGGAATGTGAAGGAATATTTAGTACTTCCTGGATGGCCAGAGAAGGCGATCTACTGATGCGCAGTTTTGTGCAATCCAAGTTTATTTAGTTTTTACTCGCAATCAACTGAATAAGGGAAAAAAAAAAGGTTTCAAGCATCCATTTATTTTGCCATGCATCTCTCGTCATCAAATTAAGGTTACACATATATGTCATCCAAAGCATGCACAGGCTGATACAATAACTCCGAGTTTCCTCAACATCTCGCCTCTCAAAGAATTAATCATTCTTCAGCTTGAGGAATTTCTTGATAATCCCCATCATTTCGCTTCCTGGAAACCGGCCAAGGCAACCCTTTGCTGCTGCTATCTCATTGAACTTGCTGACTTGATCCGCGTCAAATGCTTTGCAGGCACTTCTTGTCTCTGATGGTACTACCTCTTCCGTTGGATCTTCCACAACTTTTACGAAGGGGAAAAGTATCAAGAGATGTTCCCATAACGGTATCCTCTCCCACAGCACTAACAAAGTCCCTTAATCTACATAATGCAAACGGAACGGGTTCAAAGCTATGATCAGGAATGGTCACCAGTAACACATAGATAATATTGGAAGTTCCCAGACTTTTCTGCTTGGCAGAGGAGTTTTGCTAGCTGACCAATGGCTTTGCCAACAGCTTCCCAACCTCGGACCTTTAGTATGTTTGCCTTGTCGTGACGACCAGCATCGTCTATTGCCTGCAATAGTTTAGAATCTCTGTAAGTTTGAAAGGAACTTGTTAAGGCATTATAAAGAATGCAATGCATTAGCAGCAGCCAATTTTACATCAGTTATACAAATTGCCGAGTACATATTTTACATACATATTGTCAAAACATTACAGCATAGTCTGATCATTTAGAAATACTGTAGTTTCTAGGCGTCAAGGCAAGAGTCACAGCGATCCAGGATAGAGACGATAGAAATAGTAACAGGTTAGAAATATAACTGATTCGGACAGACAAAGTGGAAACAACTATTAGCTAGAAATACAAAGAGAATGCTTGAAATGTGGATGGGATGAAAAAGTTTTAAAGAAGAGAAAATTGCCAAAGCACATAATGCATGGCCCCCAAAATGTCACCTCTCAACTTTTATTCAAGGCAGATAAAAAACAAAAATATGTAGGCTTACCAGTTATGGGACAATGTTACAATCAGGAAGTCATTTCTCAATGGATTTGGATTTGCTTGACCTAAATGAATCTTGGCTGATAAGCCATAGCCTTTTCAGAAACTTTTACCACAGCAGCTATCTCACAAGTTTCACTGATCAAAGATACTTATATTTGTGGCATACCTTCATGCCATTTTTATTGTACATAATGTCATCTTCAATGAGTTGTTAGCAATCTTCAAAGATAACTCCTCTTGCTTCTCCTCTGTAAAGTTATATTAGCAGCCTGCTTAATTTTATATTTGACAGTAGTCCACCTTAACATTATATATACCTTGTTCATGTTTCTTATAAGCATTCTGATTTACACAACAAGAGCAAATAGGCATTCTGTTAAATCTTTTGGTAAACCTTAAGAGACACCATCATCCTCATGTTCAGTTCAGTTAACTTCATAGTTCATATTCTTAAACACCATGGATCTTATAGAATGAGAGTTATCCCCCTTAGGAATCCATGGTCATCAATTTTGATTAATGTCTCAGTTTCATTTTAATCCATATTAAAATATTTCACATACACTATTTAAAGACCCACAACCATCTCATAGCTTTCCACCAAAATTCCAGATCATTTATTGTTTGAGAAAACTCAATCATTTATTTGAGATACTCTTATGCATTCCAACAATTATCTGACCACCATTACATTAAGGCTTGGTGCAGGCATCAATTGGGTTAAGCTCAGAATTTAAAATGAGAGGCTAAATATATAGTGAGTTATGTAATTTGAATAAAACAAGAAGTGGATGCATGATTAAATGCTCCAACTCAGACCAGGAAAAAAATGTAAAAGATAATTTGCTTGTCTGAGTGTACTCAGTAGTCTGAATCTGTTTTACTAGTGTTAACTCAGATATGAATAGAAAAGAAAATAAGATGGCATTAATAATCATCTTTTTTCTTTTTAAATCAAAATAATCAAAACTGTACTATCATTGCCTACCAACATCAAATAAGAAAAATTCATTATTCTATAACATAGTATGCAAATGTCCAGACCAAAGGCACTCACATTTATCATGATGGATGGAATTAGTGTGGCATCTTAGACATAGGCTAGGAGTGCTCACTATCATTTTCTATGATTGGGCTAAATAGGAGTTATAACTAGGGGTGCAAACGGATGCAAAGACATCCGTGGATATTCGCCATTGATGCGTATATGTTCAATCCGTATGGATAGAGATACGGATTCAGATAGGGATTTTGAAAAGATTGTGGATACGGATACAAATACGGATATATTTATAAAAGTAGGATGAGAAAATATTATATCCACATATGGATGAATATTTTTTGGATACAATATCTGCATATGGATACAGATATAGATACGGATACCGCATATGGATATTGGCTAGTCACATAGAGATTGTGATTTCCTATTTTCTACATTGAAATTGAGAAATTGTTTGAAATCTATGAATGTATTGTTTTGTGAAGGATGTGAGGAATTGGTATGCAAACCAATAAAATTCTTTCTCCTTTCAACTTGATGCTGACTTAGTTATTTAATTTAATTAAGTAAAATTACTTGTTTCTCTCTCTTCTTAATTTTATCATAGTACTTTGTTATTGTATTTTATTTTATAAATTTTAATTGAGATAAACTGTAATATAAACACACATTTAGCTTCTCCGTAACCATATCTGTTTGCCACATATTCGATTCGCATCCGTACCTGATAATTTGATGAGGTATTTTTCACATTTGGATATGCATGAGTAATATGCACCTATATACACCATGGCCGGAATCTGCATCACACAGTGTACACAATGAACACAAAAAAATAAAGTTGTGGGTGAATCGTTGAACCAATGACTTGGCTATTGAATCAATTTACACGTGCCTGCAACAATTATGTGATAAAATTGACAACCTTATCATATAGGTCCATATTGATGTGAAACGGGCAAATTGATGTGAAACTAGGTACCCTGTAGCGTGAAAATCAGTGATAAGCTTGAAAAGCTTGAATTCACAACGTTTCAGCAAAATTTACAATTTTCGGTAGGAAAGAATCTAAAACTAACAATGTCAGATGAATTTAACATTCATTATAGTATTAATTTAGATATTCAAGTCTTGATGCGATCAAATAATATTCAGTTAACATGAACAGTCCTATTGGCAATGTCAAAATCAATAAATAACAAGAATTACTAGAATCACAACACTCACAATTAAAGTAGACAACATGAAATTTTGATAAACATTTAGATAGTAAATGTGATGCAATTTAATTAATGATCTGAATGCTCAAATCAGAACATTTACCTATTGAAAAGCTTGTCCTCAAGTAACTGATGTGCTATTGGTACTGTTGTTATTGCAGGTGTCGTGGAAGGAGCGCTGGACTGGGATGTGGTTGATGCTTGCATGTCTACAACCAACAGCAGCAAAAACTTCGAGAAGGAATGCTGAGATGGTCCGAACAACAGGTCAATGGGGCGGTCTCGGTGGAGGAAGAGGGGATCTCGTGTGGGGCTCGAGCTCGTCGGCACACGTAGAGGAGGAAGGAGGGCAACCGTGAGAGGAGGGTAGGTGGGATGCGCTAGTTGTAAGGGCGAGGAAGGAGAGCAAGAGCTGGTTTTGGTAGCGGCTGGAGGACGTTGTCGATGAAGTCCAATTGATGATCAGTCGACGAAGACGATGATGCGATGGAGGGGAACGGTCGGCGAAGTCGTCGAGGTGGAAGAGATGATGAGCATAAGGGGTTTCATGCCAACGAAGAGGTGACGATTTGCCTCGTGGTGGCGCACGAAGGCATAGGAGGAGGCCGAGATGAGTTCGGTTGTTGTTGTTGGGTTGGCTGTCGGGAGAAAAGAAGAGAGGAAGAAGAAATGAGGGGGGAGGAGATGGTGAGGTTAGTCACGTAGGGAGGGGAGGAGCGGCTTGGTTTTTTTCCCCTTGTTTTTTTTAGTTTGATGTTTGGTTGAGAATGGATATGAGTAGTTGAGATATGGATTTGTGGTTGGGATTAGAATTTTGAATTGGGATTCGAGAGAGGGGATAACACAGATGTGGATCACACTAACAGCTGATAGGATTGAGTTTCACAATCTACTTATTTGAAAATGGGCTTTACACTCCAATTTTCGTAAAAGAAATTTTCATTTCGAAAACTCAAATTTTCATTGATCAATCTTCAGTGCTTTACAACTTATTGGACTCCTGTCTTTATAGGCCTACAGGACTGACTTTTCTTCACACAGTCGATGTGAGACTAAAATTAAAAACAAAGGCTAACAAATAAAGAGAAAATACAAACGACTCAATAACGTAAAAATACAGACTCCAACTAAATAGTTTGATTTGTGGCGCCCTATATGTGTTGGATGTCCACATCATTCTCCCTGGTGGGAAAAAACTCAACTTCGTCGAGTTAGGTGTAGAAGGCTCTCCTCATGTTCTAATACATCTGCCTACCTGCTGTAACTCACTACTTAATAGATAATATTCATTTTCAACGATCAAATATCATTAGAATACACCAAATAATTTAATTTAAAATTTTATCAAATTTCACTATTGAATTGTGATGAATTATCTGAGGGTGGACTAAATATCGAGACTCTCAGAAAAATGACTCAGGAAAAGCTTACAGCCAGTGAGTTGTTAGGGTTGATCAAATACTTGTAATCCACTGAATACCCAACATTGAAAATAAGACTAATTTCTAAATCTTTAAAAGATAAATAACATAAGCATTGCAATTTGAATTCTATAAGATTTTGAAAAATCCAACACTATGGCATGCAAATCATTAACAGTTCCCATGGAAACCATTTCAGACTTATCCGACCATTATAAGTTGTCAATACTACAAGTTTTAAATAACTTCTTGATGAAGCTGGTAAATTATAGTTAGCGTTGCTTTGTTCAAATATTTCACGGATTTTTCATGTGTAGATTGTGCTAAAAGTATCACTCGACTCCATATTAGACATAAAAAGTTTTTAGCACTTAGGTCATTGGATCAAGAATACTCACGACCTCCATCAAAAAGGATGATTAGACGCACCAACATAAATGTATGTGGTCGTTTATATGTTACTTTATTAACAATGTCATGAGAAATTTTAATAGGTAAAATCTGAAGGAAAGCACACTTAGGTTTAACTGTAAGGGAGGAAAATATGATAATCTAAAAAACATTATATTCTCCCATAACAGTATCCTTTAAATCATTGGATATGGATCGACCATAGATAGTAACATCCTTGATCGGATCCACGTTCCTTGTCACTATATAGCTCCTAAACTTGTCCTCATATGCATGGATGTCTATTGGGACAAGATATTGTTGCTTGACCTCTAGTGGCAACTCATCAACTTGTCTTTCAGATTCAGTTTGCTTGGTAAGATTCAACCTAAGTGTGGCAAGTCCGGAAGATTAGCTCCTTGGATTAGCTTAATGGCGTGTTGGATATCACGTCTTTGTGGTAGCTTGTCCAGAGGGTTTTCAGAAAAGACAACAGACTCCGTAGTTATAGGGGTGACTTCAGGGAGATTCAGAGTACTGTCTTTAGGGAGACATCAGTGAGCTCTGTAATCACAGGAGTGACTTCGGATGGATTTAAAGTACTATCTTTAAGAGAGACATCAGTAAACTCTGTAGTGGCTGGAACGGCTTTGAAAGGACTTGAAATACTAGACTCCGCAAGGCTATCACCTGTAATACTTTCATCAGAGTCAGTCTTTCGATTCTTCCGTCTAGCAAATAGGTTCTTCAAGTCAGACTTTGGCCTTGTTACAAGCAGTTTATCGATAACTTTGAGTGGGCTTAGACAGTTGGCAGCAACATGCCCATAACCTTGACAGTTGTAACACTGGACTGTATGACTAAGTGTGGATAAGTCTCTCCCAGTTGTCTTGCCCTTGGCGTTACTTTCAACGTTTTTGTCTTTGGTGTCCACCTTGTATGCTCGTGTTTGTGCATTACCTTAGTATGGGTACTGATATAAAGTGGACTTGAATGCTAGGACTTAGTGATCCTGACTCTTAAATGTATGACTCAACTTGAGAACATCTAAGTCTGGGACTAAAATGTAAGCCCTCTTAAGCTCAGTGATTCCACCAGCCCAAATCTCATCTTGTAGCTCTACTTTAAAATACAGTTAAAAATTGGGATAATACTTGGGCGTCACTCTTTTTGCCTAGGATATTATAGCGATTGAGAAACTTGTCAAATTCGCTAATATACTCCTTGACAGATTTGTTACCTTAGGAAATTCAGTGTCATATGTCAAGAAGACAATCGGTAGTAATATGGTGACACGTACTTCTCCTTAAGTTTGTCCTTCATGTCAGACCAAATCCTATAGGCTTCTGACCACGAGATGCTCTCATTGATTTTAAATCGGTCTAGTATCGGTAGCTTGTTCAGTCAATTTCGCGATAACAAACCTGACTTTCTTAATTTCAGAGAGCGAGTACCAGGTGAGTACCTGTCCATGCTGCCTAGCCAATCAATAAAAACTTGGGGATCACTTAAACGACCACAATAGTCCAAATGACTATCAAATGTTAGGACATCTATAGTGGAGATGTCTATATGCCATTTTTAAATTTTTTTTGTACAAAAGAAAAAAAAAACAAATTTCCTAATAAATGCCCAAAAACAAAACTCAATTTTCCTAGACCTAATGCAAGTTTCCTATCAAAACCATGCTTTGACACCAAAATGATGTAAAATGGGGAAATTAATGTGAAACGGGAACCCTGTGGTGTAAAAATCAATAATAAGCTTGAATTCGCAATGTTCCACCAAAATTTACAATCTTTGGTAGGAAAGAATCTAAAACTAACAATTCCACAGATGAATTTTAACATTCATTGCAATAGTAGTTTAGATATTCAAGTATTGATGAGATCAAACAATATTCAGTTAACATGAACAATCCTATTGGCATTGTCAAGATCAATAGATAATAAGAATTAATCAGAATCACACACACACACACACACGATTATAGTGGACAATAGAAATTTTTTGAAAACATTTAGATAAGAAATGTGGTGCAATCCAATTAATGATATGAATGCTGAAATCAAAAAATTTAACTACTGAGAAGCATGTCCTTAAGTAACTGATGTGTTGTTGGTACTGTTGTTGTAGGGGTTGTGGAAAAAACATTGGACTGGGATGTGGCTGATGCTCACATGTCTACAACCAACAACAATAACTTCGAGGAGGAATGCTGAGGAGGTTTGGACAGCAGGCCGATGGGCCGGCTTCGCGTGGAGGAAGAGGGAATCTCGCGTGGGGCTCGGGCTCGTCGACGCACACAGAGGAGGAAGGAGGGCAGCCATGGGAGGGCAGGTGGGATGCGCTAGTTGCGAGGGAGGAGAGCAAGATCTGGATTTGGTGGTGTTGGAGGACGCCGTCGACGAAGTCCAGTTGGTGATCAGTCGACGAAGGCGATAATGCGGAGGAGGGGAATGCCGACGAAGTGAGGTGGAAGAGATTATAAGCAGCCGGGTTTTCATGTCGACTGGGAGGAGGGGGCGGCTTGCCTCGTGGTGGCGCATGAAGGCATGGAGAGGAGGTCGAGATGGAGTTCGACTGTTGCTGTTGTTGGGTTGGCTACAGGGAGAAAATAAGAGAGGAAGAAGAAAAAAGGAGAGGGGAAGGAGATGGTGGGGTAGTCATGTGGGGGAATGGAGGATAGGGAAAAATAAGGCTGGGCTTTTAGTGGCAACTGGGCTTTTTTGGGTAATTTGATGTTTGGCTGAGAATGGATATGAGTAGTTGAGATTAGAATTCTGAATTGGGATTTGAGAGAGAGGACAACTCGCATGTGGATTCACACTCACACCTGATAGGATTGAGCTTCACACTCTGCCTATTTTGAAAATAGGCTTCACACTCCAATTTTCATAAAAGCGATTTTCATTTCGAAAACTCAAATTTTCATTTATCAATCTTCATTAATTTACAACTTATTGGACTCCTGCCTTTATAGTCCTACAGCACTCTGGAACATACAAACGACTCAATAAAATAAAAAAAAATACAGACTCTAAATAAATAGCTCGATCTCTGGCGCCCCATATGTGCTGAATGTCTGCACATATATTTTGAATGGATCTTGGTAAGATTCGATTAGGTAAGGTACTAACTGTAATAATCCTAGTCAAAATATATAAAGGTATCCACCTTTTGTTCTGCCAGATGTTGCACCAAGAAATCTAGTTAAAACTTGAAAAACCAAGGATATGAACTGTGGGAGTAAGACATTTCCACAACAATTGGCACAGAAACCGATGTTCGACCATTCGAATTGATGGTCTACAGCGTCGTAGTGCTCTTGATGCCCTCCATCCATGGAAACGAATGTTGTTTGAGATATCTCAACCATGAATCCAGTAGTTGTAACATGAATAATACAACAAATGGAACCACTTGATCAATGGGTAAAATGCGTTGAAACCCAATGATCTTTTATCCATCTCTCCTTCAGGAAACAAAGATAATGATGTCTGTTTGGTTGTCGTAATTGGCCGTAATTCGTAAGTTGTAATTGGTAAAGTCTTTTACAGTTGTAAATGAGTTACATGCATGTAAGCTTTATGGTATTTGGTTGATAATATAAAGTTGTAAGTGGAAAAGTGTATTGTGCTTTACGGCGTTTGGTTGTCGTAATGTGTAAGTCGTAAGTGAAAAAGTTGATCACAAAATTAACTATTTGGTGATTTAAAAAGTTTTAATATTGCAAATAAATATTAAAAATGTTAAATATTAAAAAAATTTAATATTAACATAAAAAAATAATACAAATTTGCATCACCACAAAATTAACTGTAACTGGACTGCAAGTGAGTGGTAATTGGGTTGCAATTGAGGGGTAATTGGGTTGTGTAAGTCTTTTACGAATTACGGTCCAAACAAACGCCGTAATTGTAACTGGGTTGTAAGTCATTTACGAATTACGTACTTTTACACGAAACAAACGGCCCATTATATAGATCATCCATAATGGATGGTCTGACAGCTTTTTGGGTCAGTGATATGGGATAGTTCCTACAGTGACAAATCATAACCTTCTCTTGGACATAAAAGTACATGATTTATAATAATAAGGATGAAATGTAGTGTTCCCACATGATAAATAGACATTCATACTTTCAATCAACATATAGGATTGGGAGAATATCTACAATTGGCTTCAATTCCTTTTAACAGATCAATGAAGAGCTTAACATATTGAATATGGTTTAACTATTATTAAAAATGCTTTCATCAGTAATTTAATATGGAACAGAAAGAAAGGTAAAATCTTATAATGCTGCTCTCACATATCATGCTGCTCTCACATATCCTATAATTCGAACCAATTTTTGGAAATGATGATTTATATAGGTAAACAAACACGTATTTGTAAAATGTTGGAGAGACAAGGGATTGAAATTTTGGCTCGGTGCGAGGTGGAAATATAAATGAAATTGTGGTCATTACCTTAATGTGGAGGAATCCACAATCATATCCACCAGCTGCCCCAGGTTTATGATCAGCCTCTCCTGGTACAAATACACATGGGCATGACTCTACTGGAGCAGAAAGTGCCTTAGCTATAGCTGTAGCCTTGGAGGTTAGGAGTGCTCGGTAATCTCCAGTTGCCTCAGGAGGTTCAAGTATACCAATACCCAATGACAAACCTAGCACTGCAATAATTTTGGTGGGAGCAACCATGCATGGGACAACCCATGTATCTTCTCAAATGCAGGAACCTGTAGCATGTCATAAATACAGAATAGTACATGTGTCAGGCACTGAAAGTAAGAAAATATTACATATTCTGACACTGGAAGCAATTTTTCTAAGTTATGAAGAGTCAGACCACATAATGTTTTAAAATATCTTCCTTCCCAGACAAGAAAGTCTGGTTATAAAAGGATAGACCAGATTGCTAATTTTAAAAACTTTGATGAAAGTTGAGTGTAACTTGTACCTATATTTTATATCACTTTTATGCATCTTTTGTTTCTGCACATGTATTTTGTTTAAGTTTTTTTTTCCCACATATTAGGTCAAGAGCAAAGTTCATAGAAAAGAGATCAAAAAGCGTTAACGATGATACATTGAAGATTGCAATAGAGTTATACAAGTTATAAAGACCCAAATACAAAACAACATTCCCAAAAGAGTCTACACGATGCAAGAAAGAAGCTGCCAAAATCTGAGAGTCAAAGTCAACCGTCATACAGCTGGTCAGACGTTGACTTTGGCTGGTCAATCTGGGCCAACACAATTTTCTGCAGCAATTTGAATTCAAAAAGTTACTTAACACATCTCAGTATTTGATCATAACTTTCATTCCAGAAATCCAATTAAGGTGATTCAAGCGGCTACAGAAAGATAATTGAAAGGGCTACAATTCACATGTTGACAACCTTTCCAGTTTAACTGCCCGTTTTCAGCAATTACAGTCAGATGGCTGCAACACAAATCAGAATCAAATTTCTATGACGAGTTGATGTCGGATTAGGAGTCATCTTCTATACCTTATTGAAATATATCTTTATGGTCTATAAATACAGCTGAAATCTCTTGTAAATAAATAAATCTTTTGAACAAGCTTTAATTTAGGGTTAATCCCTCTTGTAAACATTCTTTCTAAAATTCTGACTTTTGGAGAAGAATTCTAGTGCTTTAGAAGAAGATTAGAGGAGAAGCATCACTCAAGGATTAGACGTGATCTCGGTGTTATCTTTTTCTTTTCTCTTTTAGTTTACAATATGAAAATGGATTTCATGTTTATTGTTTTGCTTTGCAAATTTTTTATCATGAACTAAATCTCTATAGTTAAGGCATTGGCATAGGCAATATATATGAAGATTTAATCTTGTTATTGTGTTAGCTTCTATTCTACTACTTTGTACTTCATGTTAGATTCTTGTCATGTTAAGTTTCTATTTTTGTTCCTCATGTAATTAGTTGACGCAGGCAACTATATTGATTGCTAGGTTTAAGACCGAGAGAAAATAATCTAGCAACGCTTTATAGTGATAGAAACCACATACTTACATGATAAGTCCGAGAAGAGATATATAAGTTGCACAATCATATGAGAAAGACTATCGAACTTAAAGCGTCTTTTAGCTTGTAAATCTACTAGATCGAGAGATTGTAGGTTCTCGTCGAGGGGATAATATTAGTGTTACTCGAAAGAGAATACTAATTAAGATAGGGGATTTTGATTGTTAACATGTGTAGTAGCACAATTAACTTGTTAAATCGGATTATAAATTGTTGAAATCAATTGCCCTAATGTTTTTCCTATCCAAAGCCAGTATCTTTCTTGTTTATTTCACTTCTACATTTATATCTCTCTTTCAAATAAGAACTTGGGGTCAGCACACCTTTGGTACTTAAGTAGATAACAATCCTCGTGGGTCCGATACTCTACTCTATCACTTGTTACTTGTAACCGATTGATGCACTTACCAATTCACACATCAAGTTTTTGGCATCATTGCCAGGGATTGTTTATTTTTATTAATATCAATATCATTTGATTCTAGTTTTACTTTGAAATTTATCTTTATTTTATTCTTATTTCATTTTCTTTTATTTTAGGTCTATGGATTTCAACAACTTCCAATGGTCCTCACAAAGATTTGAGCCAATACTCTGCCACATAATGATGCTGATGGTGGTGGGATGATCCGATACATGAAACATTCAACGAGGACACATCATAAAGAGCATAGACTGAAACTGAGAAAATTAAAGAACAAATTGAGGAGACCAAAGGCAAAATTTAAAAAGAGATTGAGCTCATCCAAATCTCTTTTGAAGAGGATGCATTGGGAGAGTGACAAGTATTCTCGTGGACGTAATCGATGAATTGAGGTAAGGAGATAAATTGTTGTAAATGTATATACTAACTATTTTTTCCTTCTTTGTCTTTACCGCAGCCCAGAATTAGTGCTTTAAATTAGAAACAGAGATACATGATGAACTTTCAGGAAGAGACAAACTAGCCACCAAAATTCGAGAAGTAGAGACAGGTGGACGACCGTGTAGCTGTCTATACGACTGTGTTGGCCCAAAGGCCTATTGTAATACCCCTCTCCCGGAATACGTGCCTAGTTACGTATTCAGTCCTTTGACCGTATTTTCTGATGTACCTTCCGTATTTGACCGATTTTAATTTCAAATATCATTTTCCAATATTTTAGATTTTATGTGATTTTCTGAAATTTTCTGGAATTAAAATGAATTTCTCCGAAACCGGTGTCGGCCAGTACCGCTGGCCGATTTCCGAATTTTTATCTTCCAAACTGTTAGGAATTTTTAGAAAGTCCTTTAGACATTATTGCTTAGAATCATATTTCCTACTTATACTCTTTTTTTGAGAATTTTATAAATTTATGAAAATTCTTTCGGAGTCGGTAAATAACTGATTCGGGATTTTTAATTAAAAATCTATACAGTATTTCTTCAAACGAATTTCACCATTGGTCTTCAAATATTATTCTTGATTTTTGGTAAAATTTTCAGACCATTCCAAAATACTTGAATTTAGGGCATTTTTCCAAAATTTGCAAAATTCCTTTTCCACTTCATTTCCACCTCATTTCCCACTCACACTTCACCTAACCCCACTCACTCTCTCCCTCCCCCACAGCCGGCCAAGTGGCCAAAGAGAGGACACTCACCTCACCCCTCCTTTTGCAAGAAAACCCCTCACTTCTATCCAATTTCCAACCCCTTACAAAAATCCCAAACTATAAATTCCTATTCATTTGCAAATCACTCTTTTTCTCTCTTTCACTTCAACAAGAGAAGAGAAGCTCCATAATCTCCTCCTTCCACAACTGAACCCTAGCTCCAAGATCACTTCAAGACCTTTCCCTCCAGCCCAAGGCAACTCCAAGAGCACTTCTTTGCCTCAAGCTTCAACAACAAGTGTGGAGTGAAGCCATCATCCTCATCCTTGGATCAAGTCACAATTGAACCTATCCCAAGTGAGTATTTCACTCACCAAGACTTGTATTAGCCCTAGAATACTTATATCTACACTTCTTGTACACCTAGGTCACCAAAAACCACGAATTGAACCATCAAACACACTTCCAAAAATTTTGATCTGCTCACTGTTCTTCACAGTATTAGTCGACTCATCATAGGAACTAGTCGACTAGAACACTTAGCTGAAACTTAGTTTTCTGGAAAAACCCAGTATTAGTCGACTTGCCCCAAATATTAGTCGACTAACAAACTCTCTGGAAACCCATATTAGTCGACTCCTAAATTTACCTAGTCGACTAATCCTTCCTGGACCAGAAACCCAACTTTCTGTATCAGCAGACTTAGTCGACTTAAGTGTCCATTAGTCGACTAGAACTCCGTATTAGTCGACTAACCTTCCTACCCTAGTCGACTAACTTTCCCTGAAACAGAATTCTAACTCTCTGTATCCCAGTATTAGTCGACTAACCCTTACCCCTAGTCGACTAATCCTGACTGTGTGTCATAGTTAATTTCCGTTCTGAATTTGGTTTTTATACTTGTTACTTAGGTATTATATCTTGCTTGTTCATGCTTCAATACTGGCTCTACATGACCTATTACTGGATGGATGTATCTCTTGTTACCTCATGACTTATTATTGCATATACTCGTTCCATGACATGTTAAACAATAATATCACCACTTATCATGCCATCCCTTAAAACTAAGCATGATACACTTGACTTTTACATAAAAAGCACCAACTTACACATGGGTCGGGGGAAATATGCGGAATATCGATATGTGTTCGTGTTTACAGTGGTATTAGGTTGTGCACTATATTTTCCGGTCTTACCTGCGGTACTCCAGGGGACCGAGGGGAGTGCTTCCTCCCTTTCCTGTTTACTGTCATGACAAGGGCATACATAAGACCCTCCTGTTAGCCTAGCGGCAGGTTCCGTCTTCAAGCAACGGAACAATACTGGGCCGTGGTCCCGGGCATGCACGGGACCCACTGTAAACATAGTTCGTCGATACAACCGCTGTTTCCAATAACAACCTTGTTTTACTAGGATATGGATCTATGTGCTCTGGGACGCTGGATCACATAGCTAGATATCACAGTAAGACGAGTAATAATAATAAGACATTAACTATAGATTCATTGCATATGATCTTACCTTATTGAGTTTACATCGCTTGTTATTCATTGCTATTTATTGTAACTTCATTACCTCTATTCATGATCCTTATGTCACTTGACTATCTTTTATTTGTTATTATATGTCTTGACCCTTTGGATTTGCATATTCAGATTCCGAGGCCTGGGTCGAAGTGGAGCCATCCACCGAAGATCAGGCTTTCTTTAGTGAGCAGGCAGATTAGCTCCGGTCCTCGTGCCAGACTCTTCCTTTTGGTTCACGGGATCTCCATCCATTTCGTGAGCATTTTTGTATTTTTGATTGTGTATCGTTCATTTTGGACTTGGGTTGTGATAAAGGACACTTGTAAAGTGATTTTGCTTATCATAACTTGTATAGCTTTGTATTTATCTTTTGTAAGTTGGCATATGAATATACCACGCTGTGTGTTGTACTCTGATACTTGTTGTACTTGCTTAGCGTATATACGTGGGGGCACCATCTGACCTACGTATATGCGTTGCAGTGACGTTCCCGTATCTTTGGGATCGGGGCGTTACAGGTTGGTATCAGAGCCTAGGCTCTCAAACCTAAAAGTACAACCAAGTGGCAAATTCTAGTGATTTGCTAATGCCAACTACAATGTACAAAGTTATATAGTCCTTCTTGACTTCGTCCTTGATTCGATCCTCGTATCCTAAACTCCTTCCCTTTGTTTCCAATTCCAGATCTTATCCCTTTCGGTATGGAGAGACGTTCGGGTCGCAACAATGTCGGGCAAGTACCGAATGGACCCGTAGGAGGAGAGGGTGCTGATATCCTGAGGATCATTCAGACTATGCTGGGAAACCAGCAACAGCAGATGGAGAATCAGCATCAGCAGACTGAGCTCCTCAGGCAGGAGTTGGCAGCCCCGAAGGAGCAGAAGCCGGGGAGCATCTCAGACTTCCGACGGCTACAGCCGGCCGTATTCACGGGAGTCGAGAGACCATTGGAGGCTGAACAGTGGTTGACAGACACCACCGATCTGCTGAACGCCGCCAGGGTGCCTAAGGAGAACCAAGTGGAGGTTGCAAAGATCCAGCTGAAGGACATAGCCAGGACTTGGTGGCTCGCAGAGGAGGCTCGCTTGAAGAAGCCTATCTCTTGGGATACGTTCTCCAAGAGCTTTTATAGCAGGTTCTTCCCCGCCACTGCTCAGAAGGACATGGAGGAGCAGTTCATCAGGCTTCAACAGGGGGACAGATCCGTGGATGAGTATGCTGCAAAATTCCTCAGGCTGAGTCGCTTTGCCCCTTACATGGTGTCAGATGAAGAGAAGAGGGCAAGCAGGTTTCAGCAGGGTTTACAGATGGAGATCCAGATGTTTCTGATGCCCCAGCAGCTGAAGACCTATGCTGAGGTTCTCACCATCGCTCGAGAGGTGGAGCGTGGGTTTCAGAAGAAGCAAGAGAACCAGGCCATGAAGAGGCCGTTTGTGCCGGTGGGCAGAGGAGGACCATCCAGAGCAGCGAAGGTCCAGGCCAGGCAACCATTCAGGGCAGTTCCTTACCAGGTGGCTCGACCAGGTCTTATCTGCAATTTCTGCCAGAAACCAGGACACTCTCAGCAGGATTGCCGGAGGGCAAACGGATGGTGTTTGGTGTGTGGAGCACGAGACCATGCCGTGGAGACCTGTCCGCACAGGAGGATGGGGTTTGCTAATCAAACCTTGCCGGCACCTCAAGGGCAGAATGGACAGAGGGCACTACCAGGGCCAGTTGGGCAGAGGCACCAGGGACCAGTGATGAGGAGAGCTCTTCCCCTTCCTCCACCGCATGTTGCTCGCCCAGTGCAGAGAGGAGCCCGGACAGCAGCAGGGCGTGGCAGGGTCAGGCCTACAACCTGACAGCAGAGGAGGCTGAGGCTTCTGAGGAGGTGATTACAGGTAACATCAGAGTTCATTCTATACCTGTTCTCGCTCTCTTCGATTCGGGTGCATCCCACTGTTATATCTCCGACCATTTTGTGGCTGTTCATTCTATACCTGTTAAGGCTTTAGACCACAAGTGGGAGATAAGTACCGGGAATGGGGTAGTTGTATCTTCTAGAGTTTGTGCTGACTGTCCAGTGGAGCTTTGTGGGCAGATCTTGGCCATAGATATGCTCGTACTAGACACCAAAGGGTACGACGTGATCTTAGGCATGACTTGGCTCAGTCAGTACTATGCTGTGATCGACTGTAGAGGGAGGAGGATCAATTTCAGAATCCCTCATCAGCCGGAGTTCCAGTTTAGTGGAGAGGTGAAGCCTGCTAAGAAGGAGATTCAGATGACCACTTCGGAGGTTCTGAAGGGAGTGCCTGTGTGGGATGAATTTCCAGAAGTCTTTGCTGAGATTTCAGGACTTCCACCGGAGAGGATAGTGGAGTTCTCCATTGATACAGTTCCAGGGACAGCTCCTATATCCAAGGCTCCGTACAGGATGGCACCGGCAGAGTTGGAGATCTTGAAGAAGCAGCTGCAGGAGTATTCGGACAAGGGATTGATTCGGCCAAGCACTTCACCATGGGGAGCTCCAGTACTCTTGGCGAGTAAGAAGGATGGTGGTAAGAGGCTTTGTATTGATTATAGGGAGTTGAACAAGGTCACCATCAAGAACAAGTATCCCTTGCCCCGGATTGATGACTTGTTTGATCAGCTTCATGGAGCCCGTGTATTTTCTAAGTTAGATTTGCAGTCGGGTTACCATCAGCTGAGGGTGAAGAAGGAGGATGTTCCGAAGACGGCATTCAGGACCGTTATGGCCACTATGAATTTCTAGTTATGCCTTTCGGAGTCACCAATGCCCCTGCGGTTTTCATGGATTTGATGAATCGAGTGTTCTCCCCTTACCTAGATCAGTTTGTAGTTGTATTCATAGATGACATCCTGATCTATTCAAGGAATGAGAAGGAGCATGCAGAGCACTTGAGGATTGTGTTGCAGACCCTTCAGCAAGAGCAGCTTCATGCCAAGAGGAGCAAGTGTGAATTCTGGTTGGACAGCATAGCTTTCCTTGGACACATAGTTTCAGCAGAAGGAATTTCAGTGATCCTAGTAAAGTCCAGGCAGTGAAGAATTGGCCAGTTCCGAAGACGGTGACTGAGATAAAGAGCTTTCTTGGACTAGCCGGATATTACAGGCGCTTTGTCCAGGATTTCTCTAGACTTGCAGCTCCGTTGACCAGGCTCACCAGAAAAGGGGAGAGATACATATGGACGGAAGAATGTGATGCAGCATTTGAGCAGTTGAAGCAGAGGCTTATTTCAGCTCCAATCTTGAGGACCCCTTCAGGAAGAGGAGGGATGGTCATTTTCTGTGATGCATCAGGTAAAGGCCTGGGGTGTGTGCTTATGCAACATGATCATGTTATAGCATATGCATCTAGGCAGTTGAAGCCTCATGAGAGGAATTACCCAACTCATGACTTGGAATTGGCAGCTGTGATATTTGCTTTGAAGATCTGGAGACACTACCTTCTGGGAGACAAAGTGTTGATATACACAGACCACAAGAGCCTCAAGTATATTTTCTCACAGAGGGAGTTGAATATGAGGCAGAGGAGGTGGTTGGAGCTTATGGCGGATTACGATATTGACTTGCAGTATCATCCAGGCAAAGTCAATACCGTACCGGATGCACTGAGCAGGATGCCAGAGAACAGAGTGCTAGTCCGCCTCACACAGCAGAGGGAGTTGATTCAGGAATTCATCAGATTGGATTTGATGTTGGTGCGAGGAGGTGATAAGGCAGGGCAGCTTATGACTTTACAGATCCAGTCATCATTGATAGAGGAGATCAAGGGAGCTCAGAAAGAGGACCCCAGATTGCAGACATTCAGAGCTCAGGTGGAGGCTGGTTTGAGGACTGATATCTGTATCCATCCAGATGGTGCATTGTATTTTGGAGATAGACTTTGTGTTCCCCAGGGAGAAGTCAGACAGAAGATTTTGGAGGAAGCTCACAGTTCAGCTTATTCTATACACCCTGGGGGAAACAAGATGTACCAGGATCTGAAGAAGCACTTTTGGTGGAATGCTATGAAGAGGGAGATAGCCCAGTTTGTTGCTAAGTGCTTGGTTTGCCAGCAGATAAAGATCGAGCATCAGAGACCAGCTGGACTTCTTCAACCTTTGCCGATACCCGAATGGAAGTGGGAGCATATCACCATGGATTTTGTGACGGCATTACCTCGGAGTCCCAGGGGTAATAATGCGGTGTGGGTGATAGTTGATCGCCTCACCAAGTCAGCTCACTTCATACCATTCAGGGTAGGCCAGTCGACAGTGGTTCTGGCAGATAAGTATATGAAGGAGGTGGTTCGTCTGCATGGAGTTCCAGTTAGTATTGTGTCAGATAGAGACACCAGATTCAGATCTCATTTCTGGGAGAGTCTCCAAGAAAGTCTGGGAACTCGTCTGAAATTCAGTACTTCTTATCATCCTCAGACAGACGGACAATCTGAGAGGACTATCCAGATCCTTGAAGATATGTTGAGGGCTTGCATGATTGACTTTGGGGGATCTTGGGAAGACCATCTTCACTTGGCTGAGTTTTCATATAACAACAGCTACCAGGCAAGTATTAAGATGGCACCCTTTGAGGCATTGTATGGTAGGAAGTGCCGATCACCGATTGTTGGGATGAAGTCGGTGAGAGGAGTCTTTTGGGACCAGAGATTCTGATGCAGACTACAGAGAAAGTCAGGGTTATCAGAAATCATCTCAGGGCTGCTCAGAGTAGGCAGAAGAGTTGGGCAGACACTCGGAGAAGGCCATTGGAGTTTCAGACCGGTGATCATGTGTTCTTGAAGATATCACCCACCAGAGGAGTGATCCGGTTCGGTGCTCGTGGGAAGCTTAGTCCAAGGTATATTGGCCCATTCGAGATCCTGGATCGTGTGGGAGATGTGTCCTATAGATTGGCATTACCGCCATCTTTGGACGGGGTGCATAATGTCTTCCACGTGTCTCAGTTGAGGAAGTATGTCAGGGATGACAGCCATATTCTGGATCATTCCGAGCTGGAGCTACAACCGGATTTATCATACCAAGAACAGCTGTAACACCCGCTCCCTGGATACGTACTTAGATGCGTATTCAGATTTCTCGACCGTATTTTTCGATTTACTTCTTGTATTCGTTTTGTATTATGAATTCTTTATATGATTGTTTTGTCTTGGATTTGGATTCGTGGATTCGGAGTCAACCTTAGTTTGAACCGAAGGCCCGATCCCAGAGTATTGCTCGGTTTGGACATTCTGGTATTCCGATTTGATCGATTTCAGTTTTAAATATCATTTTCCAATATTCTAGATTTTCTAGGATTTTCTGAAATTTTCTTGGATTTAGTTGAAAATCTTCAAAACCGGTGTCGGCCAGTTTCGTTGACCGATTCCCGGATTTTTAACTTACAAACGGTTGGGAATTTCTAAAAGTGCCTTTAGGCAATGTTTCTTAAAATCATATTTTCTATCTAAATACTTTTTCTGGGAATTATCAGAATTTATTGAAAACCCGGCCAATCCGGTGTAGACCGAGATTGACGGTTGACCTTATGATTTTTATCTTGAAAATAAGATTGAATCTTTGAAAACCGATTTCACCGAAAATTATTTTATAATATTTATGATTTTTGAGAATTTTTGGGAGACCTTCCGGATTACTTCATTTTTGGGCTTTTCCGGTATTTTCCCAGATACCGAGGAGATTGTCCCATATATTCCCTCTCCTTCACCAAACGCGGATCTCACCAACCTAGGATTCCGCATTTATTGTGAAGATCCTCCCCATTCCGCATTAATGCACTTCAGATCAAATCCCATCAATTATCATGACTTCCTCTCTCCTCTGTTAAAAAACGCAGCTTTTGGCTTCCCTGAACGCGGCTTTAATCCCCGCGTTTAGTTCATTTGGCTTAAAACGCAGGTTGTGTGCTGCGTTTTGAGATGGGAAACGCAAGCCCCCTTTGACTCTTTTGCCTTGAATGGTGTGCACATTATTAAGATTCATTCCTTTTACCTTTTTCTCTCTCTTCATTTAATTCTCTCCTTACAAATCATCATTTCCAAGATACCCCACTCCCCTCTCATCATCATGCTGGTCAGAGAGGGAGAGGGCTGCGTTTCAATGTGGGAAACGCAAGAATCCCTCCTTTGTTCTTTTGTGTTTTTGTGTGCAACATCATTCTTTTATCCTCCCCTTCTCTCTCTTCATTAAATGCCTCTCTTCCAAAAGTCTTTTCCTTGATATCCCCACTCCCTCTCATTATCACAATTGACCAAGTGGCCAAGAGAGTCACTTCATCTCCCCATTTTGCAAAAACCCCCTCTCCTTTAATTATTTGCATCACTTCACAATCTAATTCCTATAAATACCCCCTCCTTCTTTCTTTCTTCATTTTACTTCTTCTTCTTCTCCTTTGCTTCCTGTAGCCAACAAGAGAAGCCACCAAGGGAGAGCTCCTTCTCTTGCTTCCCTTGTTCACCCAAACTCCATCATCTCCACAACAACATCCCATACCATCACCTTCAACCTCCATCACTTTGTGAGAACCGGCTCCTCCTTTTGGATTGGGGCCGTGTTTCTTCTCCGGCGGCAAGACTTAGGGCCGGCCACTCCTTTTGGATTGGGACCGAGCTTCCCTTCGTTGGACGCGGCAAAGATCGTTGTTAGGCGAGTAATCTCGCTATCCGCTTGCCTTCATATTTTATTGACTATGCGAGTGTTCTCGCTTGATTTCTCCTATTTCGGCGAGTGCTTTTCCTCGCCAAGAACTTGTATTTTTATCAACAAACTATAACTCTTAAAAGCTGTTACTGCTCACTGTTTCCCAGTATTAGTCGACTTGCCCAAATCATAAGTCGACTAAACCCTTGAAACGCAGCCTGGTTATTCTGGAACGCACCTTATTAGTCGACTAATCCTTTGTGCTAGTCAACTACCTTTTCCTGGAACGCGTCCTTTTCCTGGAACGCTGCCTACTTTTCATCCCTTATTGACTAACTCTTTCTTGTGAAACGCGGATTCATAAGACGCGGACTTGTGGCAAGACGCGGGCTTGTGGAACGTGGCTCTTTGAGACGCAGCCCTGACCAGTCGACTAACCCAAACGCCCTAGTCGACTAACTTTCCTTCTGAAACGCAGCTCTTCCAAAACGCAGACTTTATTAGTCAACTTGATTCCCCTTCATAGTCGACTTACTCTTTGTCCAGTCGACTACTATTTTCTCTAGTCGACTAAGTTTGGCTAATTGCCATGTTTGATCGTCCTATCAGCAATAGACCCTTCCCATTGACCTTGTATTTATCATGTACCTCCAGTTGTTCAGCTTCTCTTGATTCTATTTAACTATTTGCCAGATACAATCTGTTGCACTCTGTTCAATATGTTATCACCTGACACCTGTCATGCTACTACTTGATCCTGACTCATGTTGTACTACCTGTTCCTGTCAAGTCCTGAATGGAACTAAGTGCCACATGGAACAAAGTGCCACACCACACGGTGGGGGCCACCTCTTGAATCTGTGGGGGCCACCTCTAGAATCCATCCCCTCAGAGCAAAGTGCCACATGGAACAAAGTGCCACACCATACCCGGTGGGGGCCACCTCTTGAATCCGTGGGGGCCACCTCTTGAATCTGCAGGGCCATCTCTTGTTTATACCTGATTCCTGTTATGACTCCTGTTATGATCCCCATTCCTGATCATGTCCTGCTTATTTGATATACTATTATAATTAGACAACTTGCACCGGTTTGGGGGAAACTGATGGGCCCTGATTAATCATGTTCATGGTGGCACTATCGAGTCACGCGTGGCCACATACTTGAGGGATCTCCTGGCGGCCACCAGGGATTCCGTGGGGTGTACTGGCACCCCTACTCCTGATATTCATGCCGGGTATGCACACGCCCTAGACCTATTTCTATGGGATCTGCGATACTCTATTCCTGTTCGGGCGACCATAAGTCCCGGTACCTAGCGGTACGTTCCGGCTCAGCACCGGATACTCCTGAACCGTTGTCCCGGGCATGTACGGGACCCATTCAGAACATGATTCATCGCACTTAATCAGTTTCCAGATAACTTGCTCTATAAGTTGTAAGTAGAAGTATGTGTAATGGGACGCATACTAAAGCCTACAACTTAGACAGCCTAATCATAATCATAATTCTAATACGTCTCCGCCGCTTTGTTTTGTATTTCGAGCTGTACGTGTTCAGGTCACGGTAATGTGAGGTAAAGGTATATGGATGAGGGTTTCCTTGTTTGGATTATTCTTCGAAGTACTAACCTCATGGAGCCATGACCTAAACCTGTACAATTGGATTTACTCGTAATCGGTTTTTATCGGTTTTATAATAACTTAGGAGATAACTAGTATTGCCCTATCTTCTTTACTGTTTATCTTGTTATGCCATGGATGTCACATACTGTATACCTTTTGTTCCTGCATGCTTATGTCTACAATATAGTATTCATGCTTACAATCCAGATTTACTGATACGCATGTGCTCACCTATACTCGCCATTTGGCTTTCGTATTACTACTCGCCTGGGGAGTTTCATCTGACTCCCCTGGATTCTCACGTCCAGGTCCTGGAGCTTGGAGCTAGAGGATTCTTCTTGCTGAGGACCAAGTTTGCTTCTGTGGGGCGGTCAGATCAGCTGTAGCTCCAGTCCCATCCTTGCACCTCCCGGTTGGCTCGCGATATCTCCAGCTATCTCGTGAGCACCCTTGTGTACTGTTCATATATGTATATTTCTTGTATTCTCGCATTTGCGCCTATCAGGTGATGTAATATTATTGTAATATTAATCACCTCTGGTGATGACTCTGTAATTGGACTCATGTATTGGAATGTATAATGCACCACTTGCTTCCGTACTCTGATTCTTGCTTGTACTGATGCTTAGCGTATATACGTGAGGGTAGTTCTGACCTACGTATATACGTTGCAGTAACGTCTCCGTACCCGCGGGATCGGGGCGTTACAACAGCCGTTGGCCATTCTGGATAGGAGTGTCAAGACACTGAAGAACAGGGCTATTCCATTGGTATTGGTGTCATGGAGCAGGCATGCGCCAGGAGAGGCCACTTGGGAGCGTGAGGACGTTATCCGGGATCGTTATCCTCATCTTTTCACATCTTGATTGGGTAAGACTCTTCCCTCTACTTTTTCTATCGTTATCTTTCCTTGTATCCATATCTATCTATTGCTTTTCCTGTTATCTTTTGCCTTATGAAATTTCGAGGACGAAATTTTTGTAAGGTGGGTAGATTGTAATACCCCTCTCCCGGAATACGTGCCTAGTTACGTATTCAGTCCTTTGACCGTATTTTCCGATGTACCTTCCGTATTTGACCGATTTTAATTTCAAATATCATTTTCCAATATTTTAGATTTATGTGATTTTCTGGAATTTTCTGGAATTAAAATGAATTTCTCCGAAACCGGTGTCGGCCAGTACCGCTGGCCGATTTTCGAATTTTTATCTTCCAAACTGTTAGGAATTTTTAGAAAGTCCTTTAGACATTATTGCTTAGAATCATATTTCCTACTTATACTCTTTTTTTGAGAATTTTATAAATTTATGAAAATTCTTTCGGAGTAGGTAAATAACTGATTCCGGGATTTTTAATTAAAAATCTATACAGTATTTCTTCAAACGAATTTCACCATTGGTCTTCAAATATTATTCTTGATTTTTGGTAAAATTTTCAGACCATTCCAAAATACTTGAATTTAGGGCATTTTTCCAAAATTTGCAAAATTCCTTTTCCACTTCATTTCCACCTCATTTCCCACTCACACTTCACCTAACCCCACTCACTCTCTCCCTCCCCCACAGCCGGCCAAGTGGCCAAAGAGAGGACACTCACCTCACCCCTCCTTTTGCAAGAAAACCCCTCACTTCTATCCAATTTCCAACCCCTTTACAAAAATCCCAAACTATAAATTCCTATTCATTTGCAAATCACTCTTTTTCTCTCTTTCACTTCAACAAGAGAAGAGAAGCTCCATAATCTCCTCCTTCCACAACTGAACCCTAGCTCCAAGATCACTTCAAGACCTTTCCCTCCAGCCCAAGGCAACTCCAAGAGCACTTCTTTGCCTCAAGCTTCAACAACAAGTGTGGAGTGAAGCCATCATCCTCATCCTTGGATCAAGTCACAATTGAACCTATCCCAAGTGAGTATTTCACTCACCAAGACTTGTATTAGCCCTAGAATACTTATATCTACACTTCTTGTACACCTAGGTCACCAAAAACCACGAATTGAACCATCAAACACACTTCCAGAAATTTTGATCTGCTCACTGTTCTTCACAGTATTAGTCGACTCATCATAGGAACTAGTCGACTAGAACACTTAGCTGAAACTTAGTTTTCTGGAAAAACCCAGTATTAGTCGACTTGCCCCAAATATTAGTCGACTAACAAACTCTCTGGAAACCCATATTAGTCGACTCCTAAATTTACCTAGTCGACTAATCCTTCCTGGACCAGAAACCCAACTTTCTGTATCAGCAGACTTAGTCGACTTAAGTGTCCATTAGTCGACTAGAACTCCGTATTAGTCGACTAACCTTCCTACCCTAGTCGACTAACTTTCCCTGAAACAGAATTCTAACTCTCTGTATCCCAGTATTAGTCGACTAACCCTTACCCCTAGTCGACTAATCCTGACTGTGTGTCATAGTTAATTTCCGTTCTGAATTTGGTTTTTATACTTGTTACTTAGGTATTATATCTTGCTTGTTCATGCTTCAATACTGGCTCTACATGACCTATTACTGGATGGATGTATCTCTTGTTACCTCATGACTTATTATTGCATATACTCGTTCCATGACATGTTAAACAATAATATCACCACTTATCATGCCATCCCTTAAAACTAAGCATGATACACTTGACTTTTACATAGAAAGCACCAACTTACACATGGGTCGGGGGAAATATGCGGAATATCGATATGTGTTCGTGTTTACAGTGGTATTAGGTTGTGCACTATATTTTCCGGTCTTACCTGCGGTACTCCAGGGGACCGAGGGGAGTGCTTCCTCCCTTTCCTGTTTACTGTCATGACAAGGGCATACATAAGACCCTCCTGTTAGCCTAGCGGCAGGTTCCGTCTTCAAGCAACGGAACAATACTGGGCCGTGGTCCCGGGCATGCACGGGACCCACTGTAAACATAGTTCGTCGATACAACCGCTGTTTCCAATAACAACCTTGTTTTACTAGGATATGGATCTATGTGCTCTGGGACGCTGGATCACATAGCTAGATATCACAGTAAGACGAGTAATAATAATAAGACATTAACTATAGATTCATTGCATATGATCTTACCTTATTGAGTTTACATCGCTTGTTATTCATTGCTATTTATTGTAACTTCATTACCTCTATTCATGATCCTTATGTCACTTGACTATCTTTTATTTGTTATTATATGTCTTGATCCTTTGGATTTGCATATTCAGATTCCGAGGCCTGGGTCGAAGTGGAGCCATCCACCGAAGATCAGGCTTTCTTTAGTGAGCAGGCAGATTAGCTCCGGTCCTCGTGCCAGACTCTTCCTTTTGGTTCACGGGATCTCCATCCATTTCGTGAGCATTTTGTATTTTTGATTGTGTATCGTTCATTTTGGACTTGGGTTGTGATAAAGGACACTTGTAAAGTGATTTTGCTTATCATAACTTGTATAGCTTTGTATTTATCTTTTGTAAGTTGGCATATGAATATACCACGCTGTGTGTTGTACTCTGATACTTGTTGTACTTGCTTAGCGTATATACGTGGGGGCACCATCTGACCTACGTATATGCGTTGCAGTGACGTTCCCGTATCTTTGGGATCGGGGCGTTACACCTATCACCCTAGTTTTGATGATGATCAACTCATGAAGTTATGATTACTAATGATCTTGTGTTTAATTAGTGACAGATTCCTTATCAAGATCTTAGTAGGTGTGGAGCTTCAACAAAGGATTTAAAGTCAAGTTGGAAGCTAGCACCGGTTGATTCACGAGCCTATGCATCAAGATCACATCTAGAGATGAGCTCGGTGGATTGCATGTGGACCAAGTCAAGAAGATGAGAAGACTTCAAGTGAAGACTTCAAGAAGATGAAGACTTGAGTCTAGGTTTGTTTTTATAAGATTTATTTTAGATAAAATGTAAAGGATAGAATAGTTGGTGGATTGCTCAAGTCTATATCACACACACACTCTTAATAGAACTCTTGATAGAATGATTTTCATAAAAGATTTTCATTTGTGATAAAATACAATTTGGTTTTTGGTATTCATGTATACATATCTTATATCCAAAACCATGTTTAGAGCCTTATGTCAAAAACTAGATATGTCATCTTGATTGTGTAGTGGATCATATCCACACACTATGCTTTAAAAGTGTATCTTGTTTTGTATTTGATGGAAATTTGGAAAAACATGTTGTTTTAGAAAAACAGTTTTTATTATGAGCCAATATTTCCAAGTTACAAAAATAGTCAAATCTTCAATAACATGCCTTGATTTTGTGCAAGCATGTTTCTATATCATAAAACTATTTTTGTAGAATTTCTAAGTATTTATGGGATTTTTATTAAGCCAAAAAGACCTATCCTTAATCCCAAATTTTCAGGTTCTGGCAGTTCTGATTTTTCAGAACTGACAGTGGCCGGTCGACCGGGTCGGTCGACCGGACGTGCACAGCGTGCACGCCTGTGTGCACTGGAGGACGGTCGACCGGACCGGTCGACCGCTTAAGAGAGCTTTGCTCTCGGGAATTATCGGTCGACCGGGCCGGTCGACCGACAGAGAGTTTTCTCTCTTCTCCAGGTGCGCGGTCGACCGGGCCGGTCGACCGGAGGCTGCAACGGTCGGATTTTTGACCGTTGCCGGTCGACCGGACCGGTCGACCGGTAGCTCTGACAGAGCCCAACGGTCAGATTTTTCTGGCCTCTATAAAAGGGGGTTTTGTCATTGTTTTAAGCCAAGATTTTTGGAGACCTTAGAGCCTGTTTCTCATATTCATTCCAGAGGTTTTTCTCCACAAAAATAGTGAGCTAATACTTCCAATCAAAAGGGAAGATTTTACAAGAGTGTAAAAGTGATTTCTTGAGATTTTCACCAAAGATTCTTTCCTTGCTTTCTCACACAAACACTTGAGCATCCATTGAGCTATCCATTCTATAGGTGTTGTAGTGAGAGTTTTTGTAAGGTGATCAAAGTGTTGTGATCACCAAAGACTTGTTCTTTGTTCTTTGAGGAGACGGGCAAGTGTGCTCGTTGTGGTGTGGAGTTCGGGTGTGAACTCTTGTGGTGCGAGGTGCGGCCTCGGCGAGTCGGTGGACTTGCGTGTGTAAGGGACTTGGGAGTCCGAGGGCTTGTAGGTGTTGCGGCACCGAGGAGAGATCCATTGGGATCTTGCATAGTGGAAATCCTTCGTGTGTCGAAGGCGGGGATGTAGAGCAAGTGTGCTCGAACCTCGAAACAAACCCTTTGTGTTTGCGATTGCTCACTCTTGCTCTCTTACTCTTTTTGTCTCTATTATATCTTGCATTACTTACATTGTATTTACTTTACATGCTTGATATACCCTTGTGCTTAATTGTTATATAATTGCTTGGGATTGATTGTCTAACACTTGTATTCAACCAAGAGAGCCAACGCGGCACCTCAACCCATTCAAGGGGAATCTAGAGGAGTTTGTCCAGAGCCTCGCAAGGGGAATTCGGCAACACTCTTGTGTTATACATAAGTGTTCAATTAAAAGAAGTTTAATTTGGTCAACTTAGTTTTAATTCCGCTTTATTTGTTCATAAGTGACCATTAGATTAGCCATCACCTATTCACCCCCCCTCTAGGTGATCTTACAGACTGTGCAACCGTGAAAAGATGGAGTTACATGCTCGGATTTGATCCAGGTAAGTATGTTTCTAATTAAATTTTTATGAATGTTTGTTTTCTGAAAATTAAGATACATGATTTTTCACTGCTTTTATAAGTTCTTTGAGGGTGTTATGTAGTTGTTATTTACATGTGATTTTGATTCATCTTATTGTACATGAGGGTATGGCATGGTTCAAGTATGGGGAGGATTTTAGGTTTTTTTTAAGGTTTTGTTAGGATTTTTGATATTTCTTTTTACTTTTTCTTTTCTTTTATTTTAGAATAGGATTTTTCTTTTTAGATTTTTTTCTTTTACTAACTGAAAAAAACAAGTTGAGCTAGTTTTAAGGGATTTGGTGACTATAAAGTTTGAATTTTCTTAATATCAATTTGATAGAGTCCTTAATTCTTAGAGAAAAGATGAAAAATCTGAAAATTGAATGTCATCTAAAATTTATCCACGTGATTATGCATCTTACACACTTATACATTGGATTACGCTTGGGATGATGAGGATGACCTAACCAATTTAAAATATAAAAAGTGTGTGTGTGTATACAGAAATATGTATATCAGCCGACAGCTGAGAGTCTCTCTCAGCCTGCGATGACGTGGCACATTATGAGCCACATAATTCGACAATCTAAAATGACATCCCGCTTTTGAAAATAATTGAAATTACTAAAAACCCCTATCGTTTGTCTTTTCTTGGAATGATATATTAGTTCTATATTCTTTATTATTATTTTTTCTTCCCTTTTATATGTCTATCTCTCTGTGTCTGCTCACGCTGTCAGATCTTGGTCGCTGTCTTGTAAAACAAATGGTTTGAAGATGAAATTTCATACTGCACTATGATCACAGAATTCAATTTTATCTGACAATTTATTATTATGAATGCGACCAAAAGTCGCAGTCCAATTAAAATTTATTAATAAAAATACTGCGACCTTGGTCGCAAAAATGAAAAATAAGTTATAAAATACTGCGACCAACGTCGCAGTGTTATCAAACAAAACTTTTCAAAAAGACTGCTATTACATAAGATTGCGACCAATGTCGCAGTCTTCGGTCGCAGTCTTCTAACCATCTTAATTACTTAAATTTTTGAGACCTTCACTACTTCAATTGACTATGTCTCTTGTTTCATAAGAATACGACCATGGTCGCAGTATTCTATTTAGATTATTTGATAAAAAAATATTATGACCAAGGTCGCATTGTTATCAAACAAAATATTCTCAAAGAGACTGTTGTTACATAAGACTGCGACCGAAGTCGCAATCTTCTAATCATCTTAATTAATTAACTAACAAGATTATTGTCACTGCTTAAATTGACTGCGACTCTTAATTCATAAGACTGCGACATGGTCGTAGTATCCTATTTACCTTAGCAAGGTCGAAAAAATACTGCGACCCTAATCGGAAAAAAAGGCTGCAACACTGCGACCAAAGGTCGCAATGTAAAATAAAAATAAATCTAAAAAGTGAAAATGATATTAAAAAAATTTCAGAAAACAAAAAAATAAAATAAAATAAACTGTTTCAAGTCGCAGTAATAGATTTTTATTGTGGTTAAAACATCTTTCAAAAAAAACTTGAACATTAATGCGACCATGGTTGCATTCTTTTAAAATATTTTATTTTTCTAAAGTTTAGTAATCAAGATTTGTAATTTTTTTGTTTGAAAAAACTCAAAATTTCATATCTGTAATTTTTTTAGTAGAGGAACAGTTGTAGCGAGGTTAAAAGTGAGACTGAGGGTATTTTAGTCATTGGGCAACGAAAAGTGGTTGAGGGTCTTTTTTACTGCCTAAATTTTGACTTCTCTGCGGCTAATATGAAGCCACGTCACGCCGGCTGAGAAACTCTCTCAGCTGTCAGCTGAGGTACAGTAACCCCATATATATATATAATGAACTTAGTTATTAATTAGCTAGATACTTTGGTCTCAAGAAATCTTGGTATTTACGCGAAAGATAGTTGGTAAGTTGAAAAAAAATATATATGTATTAACAAGTCTAATGATCAATTAGTTAGGTATCTTGGCCTCAAGAAGCCTTGATATTTACACGAAAGATAATTGGATGAGCTATGTATAATTAAAAAAGTGCTTAAAGGGAAACGAGGTGGTAATACTTCGAAACTTCCGAATTATGAATAAATAAATAAATAAATAAATAAATAAATAAATAAATATATATATATATATATATATATATATATATATATATATATATATATATAATATTTGACTATGAAAAAGTTTGAATCAAAGTCCCAAGCTAAAAGCTATCACATGTCTACAAAGATGAATATGATCGAAAATCTTAGGAAGGATAGTGGGATATATTAAAATTTGAAATCTCTAAGAAGAGATGATGAAATTTCTTGATAGGAGATTACACTTGAGAAGATTTGAAAACTATTTATCTTATTTAGTGATGCTTGTTGAACAAAAAAATTTTATTTTTTCTTTCTTCTTATTTTTCTCTTTCTTTATTTCTTCAGTTATCCTTATTTTTATTTATCTCTAACCTTTATTATTCTTTACTTTGAATTTTGTTGGTATATTCACTACAAACCCTTACGAGATAACACTCGTCTACTATGAGTAATCTAGCGGTTTAATGACTTGTTGCATATGCTAAAAGTGCAACCGTGGTTTCTACGAAAGTGAGATAGGATTTTTCTTTTATTTTGGGATTTTAGTTTTTCTTTTTTTAGGGTTTTGTGCTTTACTGGAGGGCTAGCAAAAGTTAGGTATAGAGGTGTGATAAATGTAACTTATACCTGTATTTTATACTACTTTTATGTCTCTTTTGTTACACATTTAATTATGCACGGGTGTTTTGTTTATGTTTTTTCAGAAATTAGGTCAAGCACAAATATTATAGAAAAGAGATCAATTAATGATGATACAACAAAGTTACAAAGTTTGCAACAGAGTTATACAAGTTATACAGACCCAACTACAAAGCAAACATTCCCAGAAGAGTCTACATGATGCAAGAAAGAAACTGCCAAAATCTGAGTCAAAGTCAATAGTCAGAAGACTGGTTAGCCGTTCTTCGAATGGTCAGGCGTTGACTGATTAATCCAGGCCACCACATTTTCCTATTCGAATTCCGAAAGTTACTGGACACGTCTCAGTATTTTAATCATAACTTTCATTTTAGAAGTCCAATTAAGACGATTCAAGTGATTATAGAAAGATAATTGAAAGAACTACAATTCACATGTTGACAACTTTTCCAATTTGACTGCCTATTTTTAGCAATTAACGCTAGATGACTGCATCACAAATCATAATCAAATTTCTACGGCGAGTTGAAGATAGATTAGGAGTTCTCTGGTATTTCTTAATGGAATATGTCTCTATGATATATAAATACAGCTGAAAGCTCTTGTAAAAATAATTTTTTAAACAAGATTTAATTTAGGGCTTTAATCCCTCTTGTAAATATTCTTTCTAAAATCCTGACCTTTGGAGAAGAAATTCTGGTGCTTTAGAAGATCATGGGAGGAGCATTACTCAAGGATTAGACGTGATCCTGGTTTATCTTTTCTCTTTCTCCTTTAATCTACCATATGAAGATGAACTTCATGCTTATTATTTTTACTTTGAAATTTCTTACATGAACTAAATCTTCATAACTAGGGCAGTGACACAGGCAATATATATGAAGATTTAATCTTGTTATTTTGTTAGTTTCTATTCTACTACTTTGTTCTTCATGTTAGAGTATTGTCATTAAGTTTCTATTTCCATTCCTCATATAATTAGTTACCGTACACAACTATATTGATGGCTAGATTTGAAACCGAGAGGAGATAATCTAGCAACAGTTCATAAGAATAAAAATCACATCCTTACATGTTGAGACCGAGAGGAGATACATATATGGATTGTGCAATCATATAAGAAAGACTATCAAACTTAATGCATTCTTTAACTTATAAATCTAGTAGATCGAGAAACTGTAAGTTCTTGTCAAACGGATAGTATTAGTATTGCTCGAGAGAGGATACTAATTAAAATAGAGGATTTCGATTGTTAACATGAGTATAGCACAACTTGTTAAATCGGATTATAAATTGTTGAAATCAATTACCATAATTTTTCCCTATCCAAATCCAACATCTTTCTTGTTTATTTCACTTTTACATCCATATCTTTCAAATAAAACTTGGGATCAATACACTTTTAGTACTTAATAGATAACAACTCGCGCGAGTTCGACACTCTACTCTATCACTTTATTAGTTATAAACGATTGGTGCACTTGCCAATTCACACATCAAAAGACTAAAAAATGATCGGCAAAAGGAAACTTAGATAAAGAATTGAAAACATATAAAACTAGAAACTATAATGGCATTTACAAAAGGTTCTCATCCCAGGATTGAGCTCTTAACAAATTAAATGCAAGTAATTCTGCTGTCATGTGAGCTACATCTTTTGTTGAAGCATATAGACTATGAAGAAACACCACAAAATTAATGCAAAGACGATACTTTACAGAGATTAGACCTTCATAATGTCATCACCGCTAGACTAAGTGATGTGAACGTGTATGAGTGTTCGAAAATCAGCAATAAAATCACTAAACTCATGTTCCACCAACAAGTTATGATCGTGGGTAGAAAGGTACTAGCAAAATATTTAATCAAATAACATGCATAGACTGATCTAATTTAATCGTGAATCAACTAAAGATAATGAATATCTTATGCAAGCAAGGATTCTATGATAAATATTTAGATTAGTAGATTAAGGGTAAATAGATACGCACAAACTCATCAATATAAGTGGACACATACATTGTACATTATTAAGCTGAAGTTTCAACCCACTGATTATTACATTCAAGTTTTCTTCCTGCAATTATGGCTTCAAGTGGTGAGACGAAGTACCTACTCCAACTGAGAGCATCTTCTCTTCTCTGTTGCTTCCTTGAAAATGCGGCAGTCATCCTTTTGAGGTTTCTGATATAAGGTGTTGTAGCTATATTATAGTGCATGATCCTGGAAAGCATAACGCTTCCTGTAGTTAGGTACTCAGTCCCACAAGCATATGAGCGTCGAGTCAGAGCAATATGGCCAAGTCACCAATAATGAACAGTTGGAGGATGTGGTGAAGCTTCATACCTGTACAGATGGACCGGTGTGTATGTACCAGATCGCATGTAGAGATCATCTGGGGCTTCAACGGCTTCAAGCCATGCATAATCCTCTTCTTTCTCCTGTTCTACAGGTCTGTCACCAGTTGCTGCCATTTAAGAAATTTTATGAGACGTAATTCTCACCCTGAACAAGTGAAGATTTTTATGCTAGCTAGCAGACTAAAAAATATATCCCTTAAACTTGAATGGCTTTCTAGAAAAATTTCTCAACTTAAAAAAAATCCCAAATAACACCTTGAATTTATCCTTAAAAATCCAAAGAAACCACCTTCCACTAAACAACCATGTGGGGGATTGTCATATGGGTTGCACTTGAAAGGGGAAATATTCATTTGGGATTTCCTATAGTTATTTAATTGAAGAGATTATTGAGAATTTGAAAGATAATTCAAGGTTGTAATTTGAGATTTTTTAAATTGAAAAACCATGAAAGTTTAAGGTGACGTAAAGAAAATTAACCAAAACAAAGGACCACCCAGCGCCAAATGAAAAAAGAAAAAAGAAAAAAGAAATGTGCACGTACACATACACATAAATAATTTAGAAAGAAAAAGAAGAAGAAAGAAAAAGAACACAGGCATACATCCACCAACACCCATCTAGCAAAAGCAATTAGTGTATCTCTTAGCAGCCCATTCTAATATTTTCATGCAAACTCCAAAGCAGGGTAAGAGCAACCACAAGATTTAATGTAATCACAAGCAGATGGAAAATAATAAATTTGTTACTGTATGTGTGATGTACGTGTAAAATATAAGTTGTCCAAGTCAAATTAATTATATGGTCACAGACTCATGAATGTACAACAGCCATACAACTGATGTAGGAGTGTTGGTGGACAACTGTGTGGTTTCAAATGACAGGGTTACTGGAATTCTGTAGTCTTGGGCCTTCAAAATCATGCAACACATGGAAAAATACATGGGAAAGACGGTTATGAGTTCTTTACTTAATCTAAAATTAATCTTAAGTTTGAGATATGTATATAATATCTTGTTGTGACTAAAAAATTCCACAGATAAGTTTACTTACAGAAGCTTGAGTATGGATAATCATGATAGTAGGTACAATGCCGACCAGCAACTTCAGAATATGGTGGAGCGAGGACATCGAGCACAGCACATGACGTAACTGCTGTGAAACAGTGTAGGTTGCCTCCTGTTTTGGGGTACAGAACTGTGGTTGGACATGGTGCAGTCAAGACAGTGTCTGTTTGCAACTTCGCCAATCTCACTGCAATGAAAGCAGAGTCTATTACATTTTGGGTCTGTTTGGTTGTCGTAACTGACCGTAATCGTAGTTGTAATTGGTAAAGTCTTTTACAATTGTAAATGAGTTACGTGTATGTAAATTTTACGGTGTTTGGTTGGTAATATTAAATTGTAAAGTGGGAAAGTGTATTGTACTTTACGCTGTTTGGTTGTCGTAATGTATAAGTCGTAAGTGAAAAAATTGACCACAAAATTAACTATTTGGTGATTTTAAAAGTTTTAATAATGCAAATAAATATTAAAAAAGTTAAATATTAAAAATTTTTAAATTAATATAAAAAATAATACAAATTTGTATGACCACAAAATTAACTGTAACTGGGCTGTAAGTGAGTGGTAACTGGGTTGCAAGTGAGTGTTAGTTGAGTTACGTAAGTCTTTTACGAATTACGGTCCAAACAAACGCCATAATTGTAACTGGGTAGTAAGTCATTTACGAATTACGAAGTTTTACGCGAAACAAACGGCCCCTTTAACACCAGCTAGGAGCTGGAAAAAAGAGACAGGAACACTTCACAGGCAGGAATAGGAGAATCTTATAGATAAATCTACAGAAAGGGAACCTGACTAAATAACCTAGGAAGTTAACACTACTCAATGCTTGCAACAAAAACTTATTATTATTATTATTATTATTATTATTATTATTATTATTAAGGATCTTGTAGGCCTACAGTCCATTGTATATTTTCCCTAGGCCTTTCCTCAAATCTGCTTTCCTCTCTATGACCATATCAAAATTTCCTGAACAGTCATTCTACTCTTTCTAGGCATTTCTTTTTCAGAAACCTCTACTCGCCATCCATTTCCAAAAATACTAAGTTACAAAACAGAGCGAAGTACATATCATGTGCATGTATAAACACAATCAATCATGGAGTCATTCATTCCTGTCAATGATAGGAAAACATGGAAACATATGCAAGCATGTAAGATTGCCCATTGAACATTGCCCATTGAACAGAGTCAACTCTCTAATTTTGTGCAGAGTTCCTAAATATAAAAAGCTAGTCGGAGGGTGGGAACAACCAACATGTCAAGCAGTTTATATAATCGAGGAGCCCTCCAAATTCTCCTATTAATAGTCCAGAAGAAACAAGAAGATGATTAGATTTGATATACAGAACTGCATCCATCTTCGTACTGTATCGTATAAGGAAGAGAGCCAAACTAACACATATTGCCATACAACTACATGATCCTAACCAAAATTGTTTGAGGAAAAAAAAAACCTATAAAATGGTGAGACATCAGCACGAAAGAAAATGGAACATGAAAAGAAATGTTGAGAGGTGAAGAAAAAGAAAGGGTGCATCTTATATCATGATCAACGAACAATCCTTGAAATCTCCATTTCCAGCAAGTTTCTATACTCAAGATGATAAGTCAGATTTTCTGTATAAAGAAACTTGATGAGGTTGTAGGAAGCCCAACAAGTTTAGAAGCTCACCAGGAACATTTCTGGCTTTATACTCCTTGCTGTGCAGGATGGTTCCGTCCAATCATATGCTTTCACATGCATAGAGCCATAAAGAATCTTGCTCAAGACAGTCATTCCAGGATGGTCATGAAGTGGAATAACCGATGAAGTTGGCAAGCAGAATATACCAATCTGCAGTAGTATAAAGCAACATGAGAACAACTCAAGTTTTCTCTATAGACACAAAACACAGTCGATTGAAAAAGAAGCAACTGCCACATAAAATCATATATAAGTTCAGGTAGGGAACTACATTTAAAATCATATACTGATCAGAAATTCAACTATTAACTTTCTTGGACTGTAATATAACGAGGAAAAAGAAAAAAGAAGAAGCCTTTACCCCTGAATCTTTGGGGTTGGCCACCTGAATCCTGTGTCATCCCATACTTCCCAAAACTTTTGGTTCCATCTACTACAGTACAAAGAGCCAATAAGACAGATTTTACAGAACGAACCAGTAAAGTAATGCAGTTGCTCAACTAAAATGATATGACAGTTATGGAGATGGTGCTAAGAATTGAGAACATCAGTGGTTAACGTGGAGATGTAGATAAGAATCCTAGTTCATCTAATCGCAATGGAAGACAGAAGGAAGAGTGTGGAGTGGTGAAGATTCAAGCAGTTAGAGTAGTTTACTACTGTTTATCTTGATTGCAAATTTATATTTAGGGCAAATATTCGCCATAGGTTAAGCAAGTTTTCAAGCTGTCACTCTGAATTCTTTACGTTCTTAACTCCTTAGCTTTGGTCCTTGCCTTCTACGACACATATAAGATAGTCATAAAGTTGTATCATCAGAAAATGTCATCACTATCTGCAACCTTGTAACCATGATAAGCAGGTCAGTAAATGATTGTGGCAACAAGATTAGAGTTGGACACTAAAAGTCATTTTTTGAAATTTCCAGTTGAACAGTCTAAGACAAATTGTCCATGAAACTATCTTATTTCGCAAATGCATCAATTTTACTGGAGATTTCAAAATGTCACACCTGGCCAGATCAACCATCTCCCCTATGCAAATTTCCTTAATTAACATTGGATGTGGTCATTGATGAACTTTTGCCACTATCCTGGTCAGTCTACATTCCACAGCCACTATTCCACTGATCTTCAAGCATTAACTGCAAAACAATGAGCTGCAGAAGAGATCTGAGATCTAATGTTGGTTGGATAAAAATGTCCCGGTGTGTACATAATTCAAAGCACTAGCAGACAAAAAGTGTAGCAAAGGATTAGGTCCAAGATATTCAATCGCACATTGAAATAGGACAATATTTCTTCAGTAGTGGAATCTTCTGTTTCATTAAGGACCTGGGGAGTAAATACCTATAGGATGATTAACTTCAAAAGTGTCATGCGCTTTATGTAATACATCAGTTAACCAAAAGCATGCACTTTCAGCATCCCATTTCAAGTTGGGACTCCGGAGGGTGATAAAGGAAGTTATGGAATCGACCATTGGGTGGAAATACAATGACTTTATAGAATTGGAATGAGTGCATGTCTCACGCAGCCACGTTCCAACTTCCAACTACTTTGTTTACCCAGTTAGTAGCAGCAATATCTACCAGCAGTTCGCAATGCTTAGTTTCATCCTGCAGCCAATAATTTTCCCTTTATTTTCACATAGGTTGTCTGATGTAATACAGGTAGGATCGCAATCACCTTCAAACTGAAAATTGAAGAAATAGGGTTTTAAAAGAAGAAATAGAAAAGAGATTAGGGCTTAGAGAAAAGAACCGGATAGATTTGGGCGTCACACCCCTTACGCGGGCTTCACACCCTTGCATCACGGGCTTCGCACCTAAAACTCAAGAGCACCCTCGAGAGAATTTAACTAGAAAAAGTTTTAATTCTTCATTGTCTACTTATTTATTGAGTTGAGCCTCCTTATATAGACTCTTACAAAGTGAACTTCCTTATCACAACCGACGTGGGACTAAGTTTCATAATAAAAGAAAAAGCTAAACTCAAAAATAGACTAAGACAAAAAAGATAACTAGCACTGGTGTGATATCCCCATCATTTCCCCTAGGGTGGGAGAGAGTCGACCCTGTCGAGTGAGAACACCTCTAATGAAGTATCTTAATCAGGCTATGGTGGTGGTCGTGGCAGCAACACCAATGCAACATCGAGGCCAAGGTGGTGGAGGTGAAACTGGTCTCCGTGTCAGATCGACAAAAGATGGTAGCTTGATCAAGGCATCAATAGCAGACTAAGGCACATCATCATGACAAAAACTTAACTGACTGCATTTTGCACCATAAGTGACTTGATCTCCTGTAAGCCGGCTCCTGTAGACATATCTACAATGGGCCGTACACATCAGGCGATCTAAAAAAAATGATACCCTCATAACTGCCAAAGGTGGTACTAGCTCCAAAGTAGGCTTCGCTGGAAGATCTACAAGGGTTTCAATAGGGAGTTCTTCAACTTTCATAGACTGAGGGAAAATCTCTTCTTACTGTGATATCGACTCAGCAATAACTTCTGGCCCTGGCTCTGGCTTATCATGTACTTCTGGATCTGGTTCTGGATTATCAACTTCTGTCTCTGATTTTGGATTGTCAACAGCCTTTACCGCCCTGCTTTCTAGCATTTTCACCATGTCAGTGAGGATCTCCTTACATTCAGCGATCAAATCGCTGAATTGTGGCCCATCGAGGGTGGAGCATACCGAGTATGAAGAAATTCTTGTAAAATAAGCCGATCTCGACAGTCGATATACTGTCTTTCCATCACCAATAAGCTTCTCTAACTAGCTTCATTTGGATGTAATGACAACTTCTGCGCAGGTGTCAAGGAGAAATACCTGAAAAAATTCTTAAGATGATTTTCTCACTTTTCATACCATCCTGATCATAAAAACCCCGAAAATACGGGAGGGCTGCATACACGTCTCTTTCAACCTCCTTTTTATCTCCATTAGTATAAATGTATTTTCACAAAAGTAAAATCTCATGAAATAAAACTCAGCGCATAAAGATCAGAGGCTACCCAATAAACTCAGTGGCTCAAATTGAGCTGAAGTAGCCAGAAATATTGATTCTTTGCTGCTGGGACTGGTGCCAAATACGAGCTCGTGGAGATCTGAACTGCTACTCAAGTGCTATGAAATCTTTGTAGTGGCTCCGGGGCTCAGTAACGAACCCAATGCTTCGAACAGAGCTCAAAACGGACTCTGAACGGACGAGAAATAGACTCCGAACGGGTCAAGGGTGGGAGATGAACAGTAATTACTGTTCACATAATAGTAATTACTGTTCACGGTAAATAGTAATCGTGGTGATTACTGTTCACAGTGAACAGTAATAATTTTTCCTCTCTTTTTTTTGTTTTCTTTCTTCCTTTTTTTTTTTTTTGAATAGATCTAGATCTGAGGTGTGAAATAGATCTAGAGTTTTAGAAGGGGAGAGAGAAAAATTTGAAGGCGATTGGAGCCAAAACTTTGATACCAAATTGATGTAGCACAGGATAGGATCGCAATCACCTTCAAAATAAAGAAATGAAAACAAGGGTTTTGAATTGAAGAAATAAAAAAGAGGGATTAGGGTTAGAAAAGAACCGGATAGATTTGGGCTTCGCACCAAAAACTCAAGAGCACCCACAAGAGAATTCAACTGAAAATTTTTAATTCTTCAGTGTCTACTTATTCATTGAGTTGAGCCTCTTTATTTAGGCTCTACAAAGTGAACTTCCCCATTACAACCGATGTGGGACTAAGTTTTATAATAAAAGAAAAAGCTAAACTCAAACTTAGACTAACACATAAAAAAATAACTAGCACTGGTGTGATGTCCCCATTATTGTCCCTTTGCTTCTTTGGAACAAAATTACAAAAACTAAACTATTTAATATCGCATGTAGGAGGGGAACTACAGGGCATGATTCTTTCTCCTTTGCTCTTATGCAGTAAATCACCTCGGTGAAATTCATCTTCTAACTGGCCCCTTTACTAGCATCCCATGTGACAAATACCATAGAACTCAAATTAACTCCAGATGCTCATTCAAATTCTGTAAAAAAAGCTTCAAAAATGCAGTTACATGGTCTCCAAAAACTATAGTTATTAGCTGAGAATGTTTTTGAAGTTTTAAGAGAGAGACAATTAATAATACAATGGGGTAACACATTCTGTTTCTATGAAAATAAGCATGGTACTAGCATAATAGTAAATATTGTACAGCAGCATTAATGTCATTGGACATCCTGCATTTTCTTGGAACTTTCAGTATTTTGATTGTAAAAATTTGTCCAATTTAAGACATCCATCAGTATAACACTATATTTACTATATGGTCCGAAATTATCCCTCTTTTAAATGTGAAGAGGAGGTGCAAATAGTTGAGATTGGATATTTTGGATCTATCAAATTAATCCTAGGTAAGAGGGTCTTTTCTGTGGGGTCATGATTTCCAATAGACTCAAGAATCAATTGTTAATTGTAATTACTGAAGGTCAAATTTGTATTTTAAATCGGCCCCAATTTGCAACATGGAGATCAACATTTGCATTTTTTTATTTGGTCCATTCTAGCGACATTAAGGTCAACATTTGAGTTTTGGATTTGGCCCTTTTAGCAACATGTCAAAATGTAATTTTGGATCTAGCCCCATGTGGCATTATGATTATGAAGGTCGATATTTGACATTTTGGATTTGACCCCTTTTAATGATGTCGAGGGCAATATTTAGATTTGGAATAGGCGTCTTTTAGCAACCTGAAGATCCATGTTTCAGCTTTGGATTTCCCACCACTTTATTTAAAATTAGGATTGGTCCCTTTTAGCGACATGGAGATTAATACTTGAATTTGAATTTGGCCCCTTTGCTGACATGGGGCCGAAATTTGTAAAAATATGATTATCTTCTTCTTTGTTTTAAGAGTAAAATTATTTAAAGGGAGATATACACAAATATCATATGGTAGAATCATATGCTAATCAAATACTTGTTTGTCTTTTGTTCCTAGACTTATCAAATATTTGTGTAAAGGATAGGTACACATATCAGGAAGTTATGATAAATTAATACTAGAAAGATAGTTTAAAATAAATCTAAAAACTTAAGTACATAGAAAATCTCGTGTGTGAG
>JAVJIF010019274.1:0-91468 GCA_038442645.1 Agave tequilana
TTTTCCGGTGTTTGGATAGATAGGGAAGTGAGCAATTATACTTCCCTATTTCCTTACTTCCGCCCACTTCCTTGCAACCAAACGGCCATCATTTATAATTATTCTACTCATCAAATATTATCTTTTGGCCTTTATTACTAAACAATTCCCTCGATTTGGAGAAGGGCTCGTTGGCTCCGCGCGAAGGAGCGTGATGGTTCTTCGCGTTTGTGGGTTGTCCATCATAGCTGATGGACGACATGGAGCGATAGAGAAAAAAAAAACAGTTCTCTGGTGAGACCTACAACACGAGTTTTTATCTCTCTCTCTCTCTCTCTCTCCGGCTCTAGGTCATCTACTACTGTGATGGACAGCCCACAGAGCGAAGATCGTCGGTCCTTCACGCGAAGGAGCCAGCCCCTGCCTATCATATCTCTCTGTATAGTTCTTTTTTTAAGAAGTAGGAGGGGATATTAGAAAAATAGAAAGAAATAGTCTTATCCCTGATTTTGATGCGAAGCCACCTTCCTTTCTCTAGTCTTTCTTTTCTTTTATTTATTTATATTTACAACAAGTTATCTGCTGGTGTTAGTAGATTTTTTTTTCGTGACTTTTCTAATCATTATAAACATTTACCATTGTATTACAGTGATACTCGCTAACTTCATCGATATATATGAGTCACATGTATATGGCTCTAGAAGTACTAAAATAGTATCTTCTATCATAGAATATTCAATAGACAACACCTGATTTAAATCTAGCTCTTACAATCGAATCCCCATGGATAATAATTAAAAATTCTTTTAAACCGTTATTTTATTTTGATTATTTTGATTATATATTGTGTGCACACATCCGAAATGTTTCTCTAAATATATGCACACTTTAGATTTAATTCTAACGTAATTTAAGAATTTTATTTTGGTGAAACTTAAGAGAATAAAGATTTTCAGGTGTAATATTCTCTAGTTTACTTCAAAAAATGCACACCTCTATCTTTTTCTTATCACATGAAGCGGGGATTAAAGAAATGAAAGCACAAATGGAGCACTTTTCCACTTTCATTCATTTTATAATTTTTTTTAAGTAGAATTAACTTAGGACTACGACCTAATTTACAACATAATTTCCTCTCAAAAAATTAGGAATTCATGATTAAAAATTAAAAATATTAATAAGTAACAAGATAATTAAATAATAGAGAGAAGAGAATAAATGTTCCTATAAATATATTAAACAAATGGTATCACCTCATCTTTGTTTGTGGTTTTCCATTTTGATATTACATAAAACTAAATAACATTTTTTGCTACTTGCACTATTTTTATCATCATCTGTGTAATTTTCTAAGCCTTTTCCTATTAAAATGGGAACAATATAGAGCAAGTTACAAAAAAAAAATTTAACAAAGTTTTACGACCGACTGTTGTCCTCCAACAAGTATTTTTTGAAATACCCATACTATTTTATAGGGAGAAAATAATTCTTTGCAATTATTAGATTACAAAAGACCTGTTTGAAGATCACCTTGAATCTGTTTGAGTACTGAACGAGTTTTCATACAAGTACTTGAAGCATTTCTCTCAAAATAAAGATTTCATAACAAATACTTTAAAATCTTATTCAAAATTCTTTTCAAAATGAGCTTTCCACTACTCTCGTTGTACTATATTTATCAGCATGAAAATGATTTGGCATAGAGCCTTCCAAAGATCCAGTATGTATATCTGATTTATTAATATATCTAACTTAATATCAGAGACTCGAAGTTACCAGTTTAATATTATCTTGAAGTTACAATATTTATTTAGAGCTTGCTTATCAAGGGAGCACATGTATTATGTATAATATTTAATATCCACACGTGAAAACATACGTATTGATCTATACTAATAGACTACTTACAGTCTTCAACCATTTGATGTTCAGACTCTTAATCTAATATATGATTTTTAGCTTGAGTTTCACGCATGGCTACAGCCTACGATGGGTACTCAATTAATGAAAATGAGATGTTTAAGGGCCTAACATTTGTGCGATGTGCACCAGAGACGGGGAATCAATTGATCATCTATTTCTTCAATGCTCCTTTAGTCACGAGTCTGCGAAAAGTTGACACAATTTGTGAAAATTAATATCTCACACTTTTTCTTGATGTGAACATTTTATGGTCTTCTTGGGAGACTAATTTCTTCTAATAAAGGCGTAAAGATAGCATGGATTTAGTGACTGCAGAGCGGTTTTTGAGGACATAGAGGAGCGAAATAATAGAATTTTTACGAATAATTCAGATCATTCGACCAACTCTCCAAGCATACTTGATGTTCATTTTTCACTGGTGAATCTTCTCTCGGTACTTCAAGAGAGATAGCGAGACGGTTCTGGAGCATACACAGGTCGATGATCCCTCCGATGCCAGTTTGAGGACGCGAAGGGCAGGGAGACGAGACCGACTTTGACATCGTGTGATCGCTTTTACAGGGGGCCTTCCTCTTTTGGATCTTCTAGAGTTAACCTAACTTTTGAAGCTAGCATGTATTTTGGTTCGGAAGTCCCTAGTGTTTCCTTAGGGCAGTTTGTTTCCCAATGTCGTACTTTTAGTTTTGTTTCTCCTAGAAACTGCTTTATATCAGGAGGTTTTCTTCCTTTTCAAATTTTTTCAGGAGATATTTTCATTAACAACTTATTAATGAAACGCATGAGAGCCCATGGGCTTCACCGTTTATTCTATAAATGAAATGACGTCTTTCGCTACAAGAGTTAGTTGGTATTAGCCTCTAACTCTTATCAAACAAACATTTTCATCAAGAGTTACATTAAGAGATATATCAGATTAAGAGTCTCAGTTGTGGCACGCTCGCCACCCCCTTCCTCCCTCGATCTTGCCCTCTCTTCCTTCGCCCCCTCCCTCTGCCTCACCTCCTCTGACGTCAGGTACATCCTCCGTCGACGAGATCGAACTCAAGAGGGAGCGCCGAGATCGAACCCAAGACTGGCAAACGAGATCGAAGCCAACAGAGAGGACGCGGGAAGGAGATGGAGGGTGGGAAGGTGCGTAGATCTGAGCCCAAGCAACCCCCCCCCCCCCCCCCCCCCCCCCCCCCCCTCTCACAAAAAAGACATGTTTAAAAATTATTTTTTTATCTCGATCCACGAGTTTAAGCCATATTCAGATCATTTTTTCAGTGGAAGAAAGAAAAAAAATCCCCATCAGCATCATGTAAGCAAGGAAAATAGCTATTCCATTGAAAATCAAACAGCAGAGCTGAGGAAGAGAACCTCTTCCAAGAAAACAAACAGGTCCTACACACACGATTCACGTGTCACGTGCTTTTGCTCGTTCATTCTGAGCTAATTGGCACGGTTGAATCACTGATTTCAGTCCTGAATGATGCATCAATATCATGTTCCATGTTACACGTGACAACTTTGTGAAAACTTGCCAACTTTGTGAAAACTTGCCAACTTGGCTAAACCCTAAAATAATTCACACTACTCAATCAGTGAGATCCAAAGCATGCCCAATAATTGTAAGAAAAATTGTAAGAAAACTAGTGATCAACTTTGAAGTAGATATTATTATTATTTTTATTTTTTTGCTAATTAGCTATTAATTAATTAAATACAATTATTTACTCTCTGAAAATTCTCTTTGAATTTGGCACAGACAACGGCAACAGGGGAGTGGTAGGGGAGCCGGCCTACTTGGAGCAAAGCATCCTCAACCTGCCCTCGCTCGTCGCCGGCGAGTCCGAATTCGGCGTCACATTCAAGTACAACGCCAGCCAGGGAATCCCAGGGGCCATCATTGTGAAGAACAAGCACCTGGATCAGTTCTTCCTCAAGAGCATCACCATTGAGGATTTCCCCGAAAGGGCCGAATCCACTTCGCCTGCAACTCTTGGGTCTACAATGTCAACAAGTATACTTACGATCGGATCTTCTTCGCTAATGATGTGAGCCCAGTGGTTATTGTTTTTAAACAAAGACCGTAGCCTGGACTTTGAGCTAAAAGTAGCTGAGGTTTTGCTGCAGGTGTACCTCCCAGATAAAACCCCGGAGCCTCTGAAACCGTACAGAGAGGAGGAGCTCCGTCGCCTGAGAGGCGACGACGTCAACCGGAAGCTCGAGGAGTGGGATCGGGTCTACAACTACGCGTACTACAATGATCTCAGCGACCCCGACAAGGGTGTCGTCCGCCCAGTCCTTGGAGGCTCGGAGGAGTACCCCTATCCTCGCAGGGGGAAGACAGGACGTCCCCCACCAGGACAGGTAAATCGTTGAGTTTGCTTGATATACATTGTTAGCTGTCTTTTCTTCGTCTTGTTTCTGAGAGAGAATTTTCGTAGATCCCAAGATCGAGAGCGGACTGCTGCTGGGCTTGAACGTGTATGTCCCCCGAGACGAGCGGTTCGGGCACCTGAAGATGTCGGATTTCCTCGGCTACTCCATCAAGGCACTGGCCGAGTCCTTCATCCCCGCGCTGACGTCCATAATCAACCTGACGCCCAACGAGTTCGACTCCTTCGAGGACGTGCACAGGCTCTTCAGAGGCGGCTTGCCGATCCCAGCGTTCCCCTCGTCGACACGATCAAGCAGAACATCCCGTTTGAGATGATCAAGGCCGCAGTCAGCACTCAGAATGGCCAGAGCTTCCTCAAGTACCCCATTCCACAAATCATCAAAGGTTTTGCTCAACAATGAGCAGTTCATTATCATCTTGACAGCTTTTGTTCCGTTGATTGCTCGACATCAAATTGATGCTCATTTTGTTCCAAATGTTTAGATGACAAATATGCCTGGAGAACTGATGAAGAATTCGCACGGGAAATGCTGGCTGGTGTGAACCCCCACATCGTTCGTAGGCTACAGGTATTCCTTTCAGAATAAAAAAAATCGTAGCTGAGACTTGAATCTGTGATTCTTTCTTTCTTTTTTTTTTTTTATGACTGTTGCAAGAACACATCAAATCAATAATATTTTTTTTTATTTTTTGTTACAGGAATTCCCTCCAACAAGCACGCTAGATCCATCAAAATATGGCAATCATATTAGCTCAATAACAGCAGCAGATGTTGAGAAGAACCTAAATGGGCTGACTGTACAAGAGGTAAACTAATTGAACATCAACTAACAAAACTAGTTAATCAATTCCACTCCTAATTTTTGCAAATTCCCTCCCTTGATGCAGGCATTGGATGAGAACAGGCTCTTCATCTTGGATCACCATGACAATTTGATCCCATACTTGAACAGAATCAACAGCACCTCCAACAAGGTCTACGCCTCTCGGACCGTGCTCTCCCTCGAAGACGACGGCACTCTGAAGCCGTTGGCGATCGAGCTCAGCCTGCCGCACCCAGACGGAGAGAAGTACGGTGCAGTGAACCAAGTCTTCACACCTTCCGAGCTCGCCGGGGTCGAGGGTGCAATCTGGCAGTTGGCGAAGGCCTACGTCGGTGTCAACGACTACGGCGTTCACCAACTCATCAGCCACTGGCTGAACACCCACGCAGTGACTGAGCCATTCATCCTCGCGACAAACCGACACCTGAGCGCGCTTCATCCGATCAACAAGCTTCTGGTCCCTCATTACCGTGACACGATGAACATCAACGCCTTGGCCCGCCAGGCTCTCGTCAACGCCGGTGGCATCATCGAAACAATCGTGTTCCAGGGGAAATTTGCGATGGAGATGTCTGCGGTGAGTTACAAGGACTGGAATTTCCTCGAGCAAGCTCTCCCTGCTGATCTCCTCAAGAGGTAAAACATATACTGACTCAACTTCCTCTGCATTGTACAAGATTACAATTGCAGCGAGATCGAATGCTTGACAAATTTTTTTTTTGCCTGCTAACAGAGGAGTCGCAGTTGAGGACCCAGCCAGCCCAAACAAACTTCGCCTGCTCATCAAGGACTACCCCTACGCCGTTGATGGGCTTGAGATTTGGGCGGCGATTGAGACGTGGGTCAAGGAGTACTGCTCCATTTACTACCCGACCTATGCGGTGATCCAGTCCGACGCAGAGCTCCAGGCCTGGTGGAAGGAGGTCCGTGAAGTGGGCCACGGCGACTTGAAGAACAGGCCCTGGTGGCCCAAAATGCAGACCGTCGATGACCTAACTCACTCTTGCACTATCATCATCTGGATCGCCTCTGCTCTCCATGCCGCTGTCAACTTCGGCCAGTACTCCTACACCGCCTACGTGCCTAACCGCCCGACGATCAGCCGTAGGTTCATGCACATGGAGGGCACGAACGAATACGAGCTCCTGAAGACCAACCCGGAGAAAGCCTTCCTGAGGACCATCACCACCGAGCTCCAGAGCATGATCGGCATATCGCTGATGGAGATCCTATCATCGCACGCCTCGGACGAGGTGTACCTGGGAACACGGGACTCGACGGAGTGGACCAACGACGAGAAAGCCATTGCGGCGTTCAAGAGGTTCGGAGCCAGGCTGTCGGAGATCGCGGACAAGATCGAACAGCTGAACAAGGAGCCAAGCCTGAAGAATCGGGTTGGGCCGGTGAATGTGCCGTACACACTGTTGTTCCCAACGAGCTCAGGTGGGATCACTGGCAAGGGAATCCCCAACAGCATCTCCATCTAAGAGAGAAGTTGTGTGATATCAATAAAGTTTGATGTTGTGTGCCCCTGTGTCTTGTTGATGCAAGGGAGCCAATGTATTTTGTGTGTTAATGATGTCAAACCGGCTGCAGCCCGGCTTTCAATTTGAGTCATTGTGTGCTATAAATGTCTTTGTGACATTAGATAGCGTTTGGGTGTCATCAAATAACACCAACTTCTCTCCTAAAATAGCAGTCTAATTGCATCACTCTCCTCCTAAAAATTCCCAACACAGTAATACCCCATAACTTTTTTTTTTTTAAATTAACTCAACTGCCGACGGGATTCACCGACGACCGCCGGAGAGCAAACCTGAGGCCTGATCGGGGCCTTGTCGGGTGGAGAAAGAATATCCGCAAGGCGCTGGCTTCGAACCGGGAAACCGGGAGTGAGCGCTCTAACCGATCTTGGGTCACCACGTCACACCACACGCGGGGGACAACACCCCATAACTCTTGCACCTTAACTGTGGCTGCTAAAAAGGGCTTCAACCAAACAAATCCAAGTTCCAAAACTCTTTCCTAGCCTGAGGGCCATGGCTTGGCCCAGCCCATTCTCATTCTTTTTTTTTTGTCCAAATACTGCACTCTTCAAATTCAAAAGCAAACTCAACAATTTGGGTCGCGCTTCTGCCTATATTATTAAAATACAAAATATAATTTTGAAGTTTTAGATCCGCCATTTATCATCATAATAATAACAATTATGGATGCATTCAGCTTAAAAGGACTTGTCTTTTCTTGGGATTTATTACCCCTAATCATTTGGATGACAATAAAATTAACAACCTTACTTTTATCCAAATTACTATAATTAAAATACAAATTAAAAAAATCAAAGCAAGTCAGCAATTTCATTGTCAAAAAATGAATCAAAAGCTACATTAAAAAAATAAAATAAACCTTGTATGTACAGTGTATAAATGACAATAAAATTGTAATTTGTTAAGCTTTTGGAAGCAGTCGATGCAAGGACTTTTCTCATGCTGGGTTTATTCAAATGACTTTTAATCATCTGGGTTTGCAATCTAGAGAGAGTCTTGTAGGGGTGAACTTATTTTAATTTTTTAAATGACTGATAAATCTTTCCCCTCCTTTTCTCCAGAAGTTTGAGTCAATAAATAGCCTATTATGTCGTGATAACTTATAACTATGAATAAGAAGTAGATTATAGCAGACAGAACCGTGAAGAACAAACAGCGAAAGATCGATATCAGATGAATTTGATGTTCTTGAAAGAGTGTTGTTGCTGCCGTTGCAGTGGTAGTGAATCCTTTGTTGCAGTGGTCGAGAGAAGTCTTGTTATCTCTCAGGATGGTTGTGTCCGTGAATCTTTCGGTGATAAATACAACAAACAAACTTGTCGGATAAATCAAACAATGGTTGACAATAGCATTTCATCACGGGTCTATAGAGGAGTTAAGAACATTGTCTGAGGAAGACTATGAAGAATCTCCATCAATGGAAAAACTGTGGAAGCAGGTGAATGTGAACTATAAAAAAGGCCCATCACAGAACATTTGAATAAAGTGAAGAAGATTGTGAACTAGTTGACGTTGAAATATAAATATAATATCATAACTCTCACCTTAACAACTTCTCGGAGTTTTTGGTAAGGACTTTAATATGCTACCAGAGCAATCCAGATTCAATTCTTACCATGCGCGCATTTAAAAAGCAGGTTTAAAACAAAAAATACAGCTTGGGTTTCGGCCCCATAAAAAGGCGCTCGACCTGCGGGAGAATGTTATAAATATAAATATAATACACTCAACCCTCACCTTAATTCTGGAGTTTTGGTGCAATGCCGGGGACTTCAATAATTGAGATCTATGAAATCTTATTGAATAATGGGTTACAAGTATGTGAAGATTTTCGGATATCAAGCATTGGCAAAACAAGAGGTCCAAACTTGATAGTAAGGCTTGATCATGTATTTATCCTTAAAACTCGCAAGATCAATTTTACGACAGATTTTGGCGTCTAGAGGAGGAAAAATAATATTCTGGAAGTAGAGATGTAGAGAATCAAACCCTCGAAGTTATTAACTAACAAAAAAGGCGAGAAAAAACCTCTAAACTACAATAGTGATGTTAGTGATGACTTTCTTGACCCCACATTAGTGATCCATGGTGAAGGAGAAGAGAACGTACAGGCAGATGCAAAAACATAGAGTTCGAAATAGAGCTTCGACACAAGGTATCCATCATGACGATGTATGGAATAGCCTTCGCCAATGGCACAAACAATGACTCTGGTGTTGCAGATATCTATCAAAGATCATGAAGATATAGTGCACAAGAACATATCTTGCTCAGAGCTGTACACTGTAGTAGAACCCTAGAACTACAAGGAGGTGCAGGAATCAGGGTACCAAGCAAAAGTAGGAACAACTCAAGGCAATGCAGGAAAAGATGATTTTTTAAAAAATAAAATAAAATAAAATACACTAGCCATATGTATGATCTGGTGAGGCTACCTCATGGAAAGAGGGATTCATAAGAATAAATGGGTGTCCATACTGAAGTCGGAAAAAAAAAACAATACAATGTTAAGATATAGAGCAAAGCTAGTTGTAAATGGCTTCAGTCAGTAGAAAGGAGTTGGATTTCAGTAAAAATAAACTAGACTCCTTGTTAATGTTATCACAATTTCAATTCTTTTATAAAGAACAAGATTATGCTCAAACCATTGTGTTCATGTCAAAAGCGGCGATTTCATTAATCTACTGACATATATGCCAACGAGATGCTACGTGTTAAACGGGATTCGTCCAAGATCGAGAAGCTAAAAAAGGAGCTCAATAAGTCCTTTGATATGAAGGATTTGGAATCGGTAAGGCAATTTTTGAGACTAAAGATCTTGCGCGATCAAAGGACAATGGTTCTAAGAATATTACAAGAGGGATACAGCAAGATGATACGGGCAAGGTTCAACATGCATAATGCCTAGTTAATTTGTTTTCTCAGGAATCATTTAAGATTAAATTTACAGTAATGTTCCCCTAAAAAAACAGAGAGAGGAGATGAAAGCAGTTCCTTATGCTTAAAAAAAGAGCTCAAGAGAATCATATCCATGATTGAAAGGCTAAAATATAAGGAGGAGAAGGGGGATCTAATGAAACTGAATTTCTTTCAAGTCAGCACATTTAGAAGCCAAATATTTTTAAATCCTCAAAACAAATAAATATTTGCACGTCCCTTAAAATTCCCACCTATACGTCATAAATAATCCTTTGAAAAGAAAACAATGAGATTGAAGCCGTGCATTTCATTGATAGAGTCTCAATAAGCCATTCTTTCCAAGTACAAGGATACATTTGATGTATTATATGATGATGCTGAAAAACAAAGAAAGAAGAAGAAGAGAAGCTCACCACATAATCATCCACTTACAATACAAATCAGAGGGGAGGAGAGAGATAAGCCAAGGCAAGTAATACTATTCTGTTCATGATTATGCCATAATTGGAAAACTCGAATCTGCTATTCTACCAAGACAAACAACTTGTCTCACTATAATGGGAGAATTTTTGTAACTTAACTCAAACAAGCTTTTGTCATTCATAGAAAAAGACCAGATTGGTTTATCTAGCTGGCAAGTTGGGGGAACGGTGACCCATCTTGCCTCGAATATCCAGAGTCTCATATATATGCTAAATTCTAAAACTCGCTCCATCTCCCACCTTCGATGTGATTTCTTGTTGGATGACAGGTACAGCTTGATGATGCACCTCCAAGTCCATGACAATCCACTATTGGGCCAATTTCTATTCTTTTTCTCGAATTAGTTGAAATTAGGGTCGCCCACAAGTTTTTTTAATTGAGAATGAGTTTGCTAGCTTGTAATGTAGCTAACAAAACTAAGTAATGATCCTTCTCAATCTAGCAGAGGGCCATATTCAATTCCAATTGACCCAATGTAGTTGTTTTGGACCTGATGTGGAGACCTTAGCAAAGAACTTGAGCTCTTCGTCTTGAAAGGTGGCTATGAATTTGGTTTCGCTTTCTCAAGGTCTGACCAAGAATAATTCGCTAAAGATCCACTGAAGATTGTACTTAATCATAAACTAAGTGATCAGTTTCTCTAATAAGCCTCGTGATCTTTGTTAAACAGCACGTTTAGATCTTTTATATTTAGTCACATAATCAAGGCAAAACTGCTTGCTGCTACAAGCAAGCAGACTTGGTCTCTCCGCTACCCTGCTATAATATTCGCTTATAAACTATGTATAAACACACACACACACACACACACACACACACAAACCCTGAGCAAGAATAATTCATTAAAGATACACTGAAGATTGTAAACTTAATCATAAACTAAGCGATCAGTTTCTCTAATAAGTTTGAAATCTTTGCAAAATTGCTTGCTGCTACAAGCAAGCAGACTTGGTCTCGCTGCTACCCTGTTATATTATTCGCTTATAAACTATGTATAAACACACACACACACACACACACACACACACACACACACACACACACACACACACAAAAAAACCCTGAGCAAGAATAATTCGCTAAAGATCCACTGAAGATTGTAAACTTAATCATAAACTAAGTGATCAGTTTCTCTGATAAGCCTTGTGATCTTTGTTAAACAGCATGTTTAGATCTTTTATATCTAATCACGTAATCAAGGCAAAATTGCTTGCTGCTACATACAAGCAGACTTGGTCTCTCCACTACCCTGCTATGTTATTCGCTTATAAACTACACACACACACACATGCTCATTAACATTTGCAAATATGCATGATAATTATTGTACATGCTACAGAAAGTAAGAAGATAAGAGGATTGATTGACTCAACTTTCTTTTGGTCTTCACACTTTTGTGGTCCTAACTTCCATATAGGTTGCTCGATATATTTGATGTCATGAAGATGTTGTCTTCCACGTTTGGTATCCATCATTACATATGGATGTATTTGTGTTGATTTTATACTTTTGTACCATATGAGATGTTTCGTTAACATCCTTTTTATGGAGCGTAGTGGGATTTTCCCACTATTTACCTACAAAAAAAGAAAGGATGATCGGTTGACACGTGGGCACAAACAAATCTCCAGCGATGCACACTTAAGAAAGTATAGAAGAAATCTCTTGTTGTATGTCTGCAGCAGTGCCACATATAATAATTTCGATCACCCAAATTCTTCAAGTCAAATAAGATTAAGAAAATCTATTTTGTGTTGGAAAGCAAAAACGTGCAAACCATAATTAGGTAAGTATACCTACTGGAAAACCTTTTCTGACTAAAAGAGGAAAGACATGCTTATATGACGATGCTAGATATAAACTTAATATATATTACAGAATTCACAATTAATAATTGATATTTGGTAGAAGTTTATGCAGCCGTCTTTCGTGCTCCTAGTAAATTTATCCTTTTCCTTTGCATGCTTGATTTTGTATGTAATATATTTAGCTTTTATTTTGCCAAATGCAATACAAAATTTGAGTACGTACTTCCAATTCTTCAGTCATCAAAGGCAGGTGAGAACTCAGATTGAAATAGTTGAGGTTTTCTTTTCTTTTCTCATACTTCTTTGACCTTGATTCTTCCCTTCTAGATGTGGTGTCCAAAAATTATCCTAGTTTAGATCTTTAGGACAGAATTTCGAAAATAAGCGGATATAGAGAGAACACAATGTCAGCAATAGTTTTATTCTTGTCGCTAATGACCCGTTAACATTGCTCATTTTTTTAACTAGTGACTACTCGAGTGGGTTAAGGAACAATTTTCAGATTTGCATTTTAAATAAGGATAAAGGAGAAATAGGCCATCAGTCTGCCTCTTCAATTTTCTTCTCTTACAATACAACATATATTCTATGTACATAAGAATAGAAAATTTATCAGATAAATGCAACTTGTGGGTAATAATATTATCAACTGCCAGCCAGTATATAATTAAAAAGATACACGCACATACTTTTAATTTGGTAGGATTTTCGAACACGGTACTTAATAATTTTTCCAGTTATGGGTTGACTTTGAGAAAAAGGAACTGTAACTTAAGATCGTGAAATACATAAATATAATACAATCTTTAGTCCTCTCTAAGAAAAGAAATATATAAACATAAATGCATAAAATCAAGACAAGAAAGGTTTGGATGTCAGTATCATTAGAGAGCTCTAGATGAATCATAAAATTATTATATTCTCCATAAACCCTTTGGTTTTAGCTTATTAAAGATTAGGTGCTTCACAAGTTTTTTCCTCCAAAATTTAACTATCATTTTATAAAAGAGAAATGTGAAACGCTGTTTTATTTTCTGCATTAAACTTGATGCATATAATAACTCTCAAATTCATGTTTTGTATAAGTCTAAGATGTAAAAATGACAGGAAAGGCGTGTTCGGAGTATTGGGATGTCATACCTAATCAGTAGTCTCATTCGTCGCAAGATTCCAGCAACATTTACTTTAGGTAATTTCCCTGCAATTATAGTTACAGAATTCGTGAATTTTTCATAAGATTTGCAAATTATTGACTGCTAGACCAATCAACAAAACATTTCTCGCACACCACATGCAACATTTGTTCAAGTAAATCTTCTTGTCTTTTTTTCATGTAACAGATGGGATTAATTGGTATATGTATACTTAAAAAACCAAAGGAAAGGTTAGAACGCATGGATGGATTGTGACTTTGGAAAATAAAGATAAACTGTGGTGGCCTAGATAGATCAGAAACTGCAGCCTCTAAATAATAAAACATTTAATATGTTTAATTAGTATAAAACTCAAGGATCTACTGTGTGTTATTTTATAGGGTATTGATTGCTCCATAAACTGATATTTAAATAGATTTGTAACTTGCTGAAATAAACTTTTTGGAAGGAAAAAAATACCATTGTACATAGTCAATCAAGGTCTCAAGACATAAAACATAAAAACTTGATATAAAGGCTTTTGATATATGATGCAAATAGCAGACTTTCAGATGGTTTCAAACCGAGCAGGGTAAAAAGAATAGCCTTGTGCATGGGCGAGATGAGAGATTCCAAAACACGAAACAGATGCTGAACTCGTAAGGAAGTGCCAAGTCAGAAAATATATTCCCCAGGCCATGTCACAACGCACTGTATTTGTGTTTATTAGATAATATTTATTGTCTAATAATTTAGTTTTGGGCTTAATGCCAACAGAATTATATATCACTAGAATGATTCAGTATGTAAGAATGTATTATTATTGCATTTACAGTAATTTACATTATATAACAGAAACTAAATGGACTATTGTGCAAAACATCCTCTATTATTTTTATAACATAGTAAGCACAACTTCACTCGCAAAAAACATTATAAGCAAGACTCAATCGTTTGCACCAGTTGGTCATCAGCATTAATCCATTGCAAATGGCCCCTAGCCAACTGGTTATATTATATCACAAATATCCAATATAAATAGCTCCCTTCTTCAAAACCAAATTCTTAAAATTAAATTTCTAGCTCTCTTCTTCTTTTTCTTACTCCAGAGAAAGCAAAATGATGAGGGACGCTCTTAGCAGCATTCTTGGTTGCATCACAGGCGCAGGAGGAAAAGATACAGAGCTAAAGGCAAAGGTGGTGTTGATGAAAAAGAACACGCTCGACCTCAGCGACTTTCGTGCCTCGCTCCTCGATGGACTGCAAGATTTTCTCGGGCAAGCAGTCTCATTCCAGCTTGTTAGCTCTACTGTTGGTGACTCGAGTAAGCTACCATTTTGACTCTGTTGATTACTAATTAAGGTTTAAAATCTAAATCTTAATAAAATTTCTGTCATCTTAAGGGAAAAGAAAAGGAAAGGAAAAAAAAGGTCATGTTCGATAATTATCATGTCCATCAACAGTTTGTTACAGGAGAAATAAGTCAGTTAAAACATGTTAACAGTCATATTCAAGTCTTGAACTTGTGACCTCTTTCATCACAAGATTGTGCTTTCTCTACCTGCTGTTCTGGGCTGTATCTTATTGGAGTTTGACAAATTCTGTTTATTACTATCAAATTAACTTTTAATGACTTATTTCTAAATTTCCTTTAATTTTTTATGAACATGGGAACTGCTACAGATAATGGGAACAGAGGGATCGTAGGGGAGCCGGCCTACTTAGATCATAGCATCTTGACATTGCCGATGTTCACAGCGGGCGAATCTGAGTTTGGCTTAACATTCAAATACAATGACACCGAGGGGGTTCCAGGGGCCATCATCGTAAAGAACCACCATCTAGATGAGTTCTACCTCAAGAGCATAACCATTGAGAATTTCCCAGGAAAGGGTCGCATCCACTTTGTCTGCAACTCTTGGGTCTACAATGTCAGCAAGTATACCTATGACCGGATCTTCTTTGCTAATAATGTAAGTATAAAACTCTGTTTCGTTTACTCTTTTCGGTTTTTCAAATACAGGTTCCTCAATTAGACTAATTTAACTACATCTTGCAAAGTTAGTGCTCGAAAGGCCTCACAACAGATGATCTACACGTTGTTAGGGAAATGTATCATACATCATAATATCAAATTGGAATGATTCACAAAAACTTGTATATAAAAAAGAAATGATTATTTCACCATATTTATTGAGTAAATAGGGATGCAAAAGGATCCAAGTAACCGAGATCTGAACAGCAACAAGGCTGATCTAGACACGCATATCTGAATTCTAAACTCATGGGCTTCAATCCAGACTGGAACTCCAAATTAGTCACGTCTGGGTCATGTAAATTCAAACATAACCAGACAAAGTGCAAATAGACCAGCAAGGTCCAACAAATATTGATTAATGTCGGTCTACCATCGGAAATAAAAATTTATCATTCACAGCGAGAAAGACTGGCCAAAATCTGACTTGCTAGATGAATGACCAGATCTGGGTCTAATTCATAAACTCGAAGCCAATCTGAGTTGGCAAGCCAGTCCAATTGGACCTCTACCTAACTTTACCCGCGGAGTCTGAAATCTACAAGAACTATATACGAAAATGACCTCAATTCACAGACTAACACGCATACCAACTCTGCTCAAGTTTCTCAAAATTTGTCTCTAGCTGAATCTTAAGAGTTAATTATTGATTAATATGTGCATTTGTCGCACAAGTCTAGATGATGGCGATAGGTGTGTGATAAGGTGAAAGAATATGACTGAATATATAGTTAATAAGATGATATATGAATTCAAATGTGAGATTAGGGAGGTTAAACTTTTATTTCTGTATAAAATAAAGATAAAGACATGATGAATTGACAAAAAATGTTAAGTATGATTATATAAGATTCATGAGTACTGCTCAAACTTTGGTAAATTCTTCCTACAACAATCCTTCATATTTTCAGTGTCTGATGTGTTGAGACGCAGGATTCTCTTATTTCCTCTTCCTCATTGGTTTGCTTCCACGGATTTTTTTTTTCTTTTTTTTTGAAATCACATGGCAAAAGGTTGACGATAAATATACAAGTGGGATAAATGTATAGCAGTCAATAAAAAACATGCCCAGAGCTAGTAGAAGTATGAAACATAGAGGTACAAAATACAACTCATATTAAAATGTTAAATCTCAACTAAGTTAGATAGTGACCACTGTTAATTAAAAAAAAAACTGTGAGAGATGTATAAAATAACTTGAGGAGCTGACCCAGTCAGGATCTTAGATAAGCTTAGACCCAGTCTAATAAAATATCTAACAAACAATATGATCAATCAATCTGAGGAGGACATGTCAGATAATACTATATCCTAATGAGGTTGAATCACCAATTTCTTTTAACATCAACTCCAATTATTTTCTTGAAGACCAGTGCTGATTAAAAACTCCATCGTACTAAAGAAAACTAATTTGTTTGGAAATGGAAATATAAGTTGGAGTTAAGAGAAGAAAACGTAAATGGAAGATTCAGATTCAAACCTTGATGGGGGCTCTAGAGACATCCGCAAATACTCCATAAGCTGGATCTCTGCATGATTTATATAGCCATTCACACAATATTAGCCAGCAAGCTCATAAATTGTATTGCAGGTTTTCCATGAAAACAACTATTTCACATTTTATTTGTGAGACCAAAAAGAAGAAAAAAAGGAATTCAACATAGCACCTATTATTATGATATTATGAAATAATGTATCACAATCACCACACCACAATTAAGTTTTAACATAAACTTACAACTAATGAGAGAAACAAGGTCTGGTATGCATTTCCCTCAATCATTTAGCTTTTACCTAAAATTTCCTGCAAATTTGGTTCTTTTACAAGATTCTAAAGCTCATAGCTTCTTAGCCTATCCAAATTATTTCCAAGTGACAATCTTGTGACTTATGCTTTGAGTGTGTCTAATTACAGAAAGGTCCCATATATTGACCATGTGACACTGATACTTCCTGAACTAGGTTATTAGCAAGTACATCCTTGAGTTTAATGGTGTTTATTTTTTTCCCCATTTTGCCCTTCTCTTTCATATTTTTTCCTCATTTTATTCCCTCTTTCACTCCTTTCTCACATGCTTCTCCAAAACCCATCTCTTAAATGAAATCTAGATCGTCTTTTTCTCTCCTCTTCCTCTCCTCTCTCCCACTACTCTCTCTCCCCCTCATCTTTCTCTTCTCTTTTTCACTCCTCTCTCCCCTCTTTTTAAAACTCATTCTTCAAATAAATTCAATCTCCTCCAAATCAAACGCTCTCTCCCCTCTTCAAAATATAGATCCAAACTCAAAACTAATACCCCTCTCTCTTCCTTCTTCAAAAATCAAACACAAAACTAAAATATTTGCTCTCTTAAAATCTAAATCTTCTCTCTCCAAAATTCAAACCCTTGTCCACATGCAAACCCAAAATCCTCTCCAAATTGCTATCGATGCAACTCAATACTACAGTTTCTTACTAGTTGTGGGGGAGAGGGGGACAGGGAAGAATAGAAGGAAAAATATTGAAGGAAAGGATAAGGAGAGGAAGGGAGAGATATACAAGGAAAGTAATGAGAAATTGAGAGAGAGAGAGAGAGAGAGAGAGAGAGAGAGAGAGAGAGAGAGCAACAAAATAAAATAAAAAAGGAGGGTGATTGGAAATATAAAATAATTTTTGACCCCAAACAGTAAATGAGGGAATGTTTCCGTTAATAATATAATTTAGGAGTTATTAGTGTTATATGGTCAATCATACACGGGGGTTTTCAACAATTTACCCTCCTTTTTATTATGATTATGTAATGATTCAATAAATATGATGTCTGAATCTAGCCTCTAGTTTAGCTTTGAGAAAGACTCCAATAAAAAATAAGAGAAAAACCAAAAAAAAATTAAGAGATGCCAATTACAATAATGAAGGGAAAACCGGAATTAGGAGATCCAAACCAGTAAAGATGCTCATATTACAAAAAGAAAAAAAAAATCTTATAAAATATTAAATTGATGTTTCACATAGATATGTGATACAAACTAACAATTTTTCTTGCAATGCCTCTCAGATTTCCTAATGGACCAGATTTAGGCTGTTTCATATGATTATTGACTTCAAAATCATTCAAACATTTAATATTATGTAAATTTATTCAGATAAATTTTGTACGCAGGTGTACCTTCCAAAAAACACACCAGAGACTTTGAAACCATACAGACAAGAGGAGCTCCTCCATCTTAGGGGTGATGACACCAACCGAGAGTTAGAAGAGTGGGACAGAGTCTACAACTATGCATACTACAATGATCTTGGTAACCCTGACAATGGTATCATTAGGCCCATCCTCGGAGGCTCGAAAGAACATCCTTATCCTCGCAGGGGAAAGACTGGACGACCACCCACCAAGAAAGGTACTGCTGGTTTCTCAAAAAAAAAAAGAAAAGAAAAAAAAGAAAGAGATCATATGAAAGTGATTCAGGAAATTGTTTTCCCTTGTTTTCCTATTTGATGATGTCCAGAAATTTGGTATATAACTTAGTTTAAGTCTGGATATCAGCATCGGTGATGAGCAATGGTTTTTAGTATCAATATTGTCAATATCAGCAAGTAATATCAGCAATATCGGCAATAGAGCCGATATCAACCGACACCATACGATTAATATCTAATATCATGTTGGGTACCTCAAAATTCGATACAATATTGTTGATATACATATGAAAATTGACTAATATTTGAAACCATGATCCATAATTCTCTTCCTAGTCAGAGTACATTTTAGTTTCTATGCAACCAAACACAATAAATCCATAGTTGAACTCATTCTGCATATCAATAAATGGCATTTCCTCCTCTTGCAGATCAAAGACCGAAAGCAGATTGCCACTTCTGGGCCTCGACATATATGTCCCCCGTGACGAGCGGTTCGGACACCTCAAGATGTCAGATTTTCTTGGCTACTCCCTGAAGTCACTAGCTCTATCATTCATACCAAGCATACATGCCATACTCGACGAGAGTCCTAATGAGTTTGACTCTTTTGAAGATGTAATGAGACTCTACGAGGGTGGTTTGCCTATCCCCAAAATTCCTCTTCTTAATTTCATCCATGAGAATGATCCGTTCAAGTTCATCAAGGCAATATTCAGTCCCAGTGACGGTCAACAACTACTCAAGTTCCCCCTACCTGAAATCTTAAAAGGTGTCTATTCATGCTAACTCTTATATGAGTGAAATAACCACTTGTGAGATTGTTTGTCAGCTCCGATTCACGGTACATTACAAAGAATTGATACACTCCCCCAGAGCCACAATTTCCTAACTGAATGTTTGTCTTTTTTCTTTTTCAAATGTGCAGATGATAAGTATGCTTGGAGAACAGATGAAGAATTTGCACGAGAAATGCTCGCTGGTGTAAATCCTATCATCATCCGTCGACTCCAAGTAAATTGAACCTCCAAAACTTATTCTGTAAACTTCGTGTGTTGCTTAATATTGGAATCATGAGCTTCCATCTTGCAGGAATTCCCTCCGACAAGCACGCTTGATCCTAGCAAATATGGAAATCACATTAGCTCTATAAGAGAAGCGGACATCATACACAACCTAGAAGGGCTAACAATAGAACAGGTATATTTTGTGGTCATGATTAAACCCCAGTTGTCAAATATCATTTCCAGCCTTAATTTGTGGAACTTGCACCGTTTTAATGCAGGCATTAAGCAAAAGCAGGCTCTTCATTTTGGATCACCATGACGGATTGATGCCGTACATGAACAGAATCAACTCAACCTCTAATAAGATTTATGCAACCAGAACTCTGCTCTTCTTGAAAGATGACAGTACTTTAAAGCCACTAGCAATTGAACTCAGCTTGCCGCACCCAGATGGAGAACAGTATGGTGCAGTGAACAAAGTCTTCACACCTGCTGATGTAGGCGTGGAGGGATCCTTTTGGCAATTGGCAAAGGCCTATGTTGCTGTCAATGATTATGGCATTCACCAGCTAAGCAGCCACTGGTAACAGACATAGATCTTTTCGTTTGTCTCTGTACTAAAGCTCTCTATTCTATTCATGCTTGTGAGTTTAATTTAATCTCACTGGGTTGTCAAATTTGTTGCAGGCTTAGAACACATGCAGTGACGGAGCCATTTATAATCGCGACAAACAGGCACCTAAGTGCACTTCACCCAATCAACAAGCTTTTGGTCCCTCATTACCGTGACACGATGAACATAAATGCATACGCTCGCCAGGCCCTCATCAACGGTGGTGGCATCCTAGAATCAATTGTGTTCCCGGATAAGTATGCTATGGAGATGTCCTCCTTGCTATACAAGAGCTGGAATTTCACAGAGCAAGCACTGCCGGCTGATCTCCTAAAGAGGTACATCAATCCTTGTCATGATTCCGGATTGCTAATCTACTGAATTTGAAACTATTATGCTCTTAGGTGCACAAAAATTGAAAACTTTCTTTTCGTTAAGACTACAACAAGAGGCTAATGCCTTAATTTTGAAAGTGAGGAGGCTAATTCCTTAATGATGCACTTCTCAGTTCCTCTATTTGCTATTCCAGTAGGCCAGTATTGTTTGGATAGTAACACTGTAACAGAAACAAAAGATCGCTCTTAATACAGCATGAATCAAATATCAAAATTCCGCTTCTTATGTAATTATTATAAAACCAAACCCCTCTTTGAACCAAATATGTCAATATCATTTTCTCAAATCTTTTTTCCTCTTTAATTAAATCAGACCTCTCTTATCTTAGGATTGGATTTTATTTTTTTTTTACTTAAAAATTCCGCTTTGAGACCTCTAGCTTCTCAAAAACGCTCTCAACCTGCCCTCCTTGTAACAGTTTGCATGTATATATTCCCCTCTAATTTGCAGATCCTACCTTCGTGCTAAAAGTAAAATTGTATGATACAAAATATAGGACTGCATCCTTTCATTTCTTTTAACTTATAGAATACAATTGAATTAAGATCAAACATTGCGCAACATTAAAAGCTATAACCTGTTTTACATCTCAAAGTTTTTTTTTAATATCAGCTTTTGTTATTCATTCTTAACCTATATCCCCTTTTTACTGCAGAGGAGTTGCAGTTGAGGACCCATCCAACCCACAGAAGATCCGCCTATTGATAAAGGATTATCCTTACGCGATTGACGGTCTCGAAATCTGGTCAGCAATCGAGACATGGGTGAACGAGTATTGTTCTATTTATTATCCTAACAATATTGCAATCCAATCCGATGTTGAGCTCCAAGCATGGTGGAAGGAGATCCGAGAGGTGGGCCATGGTGACCTAAAGGACGAGTCTTGGTGGCCCAAAATGCAGTCTGTCTCAGAACTAAGCCAATGTTGCACGATAATCATTTGGGTTGCATCTGCCCTTCACGCTGCTGTCAATTTTGGCCAGTACACATACACTGCCTACGTCCCCAATCACCCGACTACTAGTCGCCAGCTATTGCCTGAACCAGGAACAACCGAGTACGAAAATTGAAAACCAAACCAGAAAAAGTCTTCCTTGAGACTATCAGTAATGAGCTTGATAGCATCATCGGTATATCACTTATGGAGATACTATCATCACACGCTTCAGATGAGATTTATTTAGGACAGCGGGACTCACCTGAGTGGACAAATAATCAGACAGCTTTGAATGCATTCAAGAGGTTCGGAGCAAGGTTAACTGAAATCGAGAAGAAAATTACTGAGTTAAATAAGAATCCAAGTTTGAAGAATCGAATCGGACCAGTGAATGTGCCTTATACCTTATTATTCCCTACTAGCTCTCAAGGACTAACCGGAAGGGGGATTCCTAACAGTGTTTCTATCTAATTAATGGTGAATGTTTGGGGTTGGAATAAGATACACTAGTATTCTAAAGAGATTATTGTAAGGACAGCTGAGTGTTCTCAACTTTACAAAGTTGAAAGTTGTCTTGATTCTTTTTAGGTAAGGAAGATTGGTGTATTAATGTTTGAACAAAGGTTTAATAAACTATGGATATGGTTGGCAATAAGACTATTTCGGTATTTCCTCTTTACTTAGTTTTAAAATCTTCAATTAAACTTTTAATTCTTAATTTCTCCATATCATGTATGCTTAGCCTCAACCATATTATAATGGGTTTGCACCTTGTCCTTGTCTTCCATCAACTGTAGCATACTAGCACATCTTATTCCAATCCTAAACATTCACTACTATTTAGATAAATACACTCTTAGGAACCCTATTCCAGTGACCCCTTGAGAGCCAGTAGGGAACAATTAAGGCACATTTAATGGCCTAATCTGATTCTTCAAACTTGGACCTTTGTTTAACTCAATGATTGTCTTTGTTTGGTGGGAAAATCAAAGATCGAGGTGTAAATTCTTTATTTGATGGTAAAGAAAATTACAGCGGATCAATAATCCTTTCACAAGAGAGGGGCGATATTCAAGCTCAAATCTCCCCTTTGTTTAAAGTCGGGTTCTTGATGTGGCGATGGAAAGTGAATCTTATTTTTCATTGACCGGGTAACGTCAAGACTTCTTGGGAATCTTCTTTTTGGATGGTGAACGAAGTAACACAGCTTCTGTCCAATAAGAATCTCAAAGAGACTTTAGGCAGCAAGTTGTTAGGAGAGTTGAACTTTCTCTTTCTTTTAGCTGGATATCTTGGTCATTTTACGGCTTACAACCGAAGTTCTTCTGACCAGATTTTTCCCGATCCCTCTTTCATAACAAACTGGGCTATTTATAGATGTTTCAAGGGGTAAAAGTGTCCCCTAAAAATACTCCATAATGGGGGTTAACTCCCTCATTACGTGGGCAGTAATTGACCCAGTAATGATGACAATTATAACCGAGACCCAGGGTTTTGGGCCTCGCTTTTGCCATTGTGGTGATACTTGAGAAACGCGAGCTTCAAATTCTGCGTCAAGCTTCACGTGAGACGCAGGCTTTGGACTCTGCTGTAAATCACGTAGAGGGGGGTGAATAGGTGATAATGCTAATCTAGAAACTAAATGCGCTAAATGCGGAAGCTTAAAATAAATTTTGCAATCACACTTAGTACAACACACAAGTGTAGCCGAATTTCCCGTGAAGGGCTCTGGACTAACTCCTCTTGAATCCCCTTGAATGGGTTGAGGTGCTATGTGAAGCTCTTGTGGTTAAGTACAAGTGAGGCACACACAAAAAATCAAGCATATAATATGAATAGGCAATATGAATAATGCAAGGCACAACACAAGCAATATATGATATGAAATGAATGATGCTATGCACAAAAGTAAAGAGAGAGAGTTAGAGACAAGTGGATCAAACGCAAACAACAAGATATGTTTCGAGGTTCGAGCCCCTAGCTCTACGTCCCCGTCTTCACCGAGAAGAATTTCTAATCCACTAAAGGAGTACCGAACTCCTCTCTCAACCTTACAATGCCACCGAGGCAATACAACCACAATCCACCTCTACCGAAGAGGGATGAGCCCCGTAGCCAACAACAAACACAATCACCTCTACCGAAGAGGGATCCAAACCAATACCACTCCGATCAACCTCTACCAAAGAGGGATACACAAATAAAAGGAGGGTTTACAACAAGTGGTTTCTTTCAACCACAAACAATCTCTCTTTTCTCTTTTCCACAAAACAAAGATCCTAAATAGATTAGGATAGAGGATAACTCAAGTGTGGAAAACAAAGTGTTTTGATCAAAGAAATACTCTTGGGAAAATAAAAAATTGATATAGAAATGAAGAACAATAAACCAATTCTCAAAAACCTAATTTCTTTGAAAATAACAAAACACTTAAAACAAATAAGATGAATCTTTTTGCTCTTTAAACTCTTTTGAAAACTTGTTTTTAAAACCAGAGGGTGGGGAAAAATTAGCTCAGAAAATCTTGTTAAAATCCCCCAAGAAATGGGGTATTTATAGCCCCAAACAAAACTAGCCGTTAGGCTGATCTGGCAGCCTGACAGGCTACCGGTCAGCCGGCCCGGCCGACCGCCAACGATCTGAAATATGACCGTTGGGCAAACCCGGTCGACCGCCCGGTCGACCCAAAGAAACAGAGAGCACTGCTCTCAGTTACGGTCGACCGCCCGGTCGGCCGTCCCTGTGACTGCCAAACGTGCACAGGCTTGTGCACGCCGGTCGACCGCAAGGGTCGATCGGCCCTTGGTACGGTCGACCCGTGCGGTCGGCCGTCCTGGCCTGTCAGCCACTGTCCAGGGACAGAAAACACATGTTAAAATATTTCTAAAAATCTTTTTAAATCTTGTAAAAATACCCAAAAATAGTTTTCTCATTTTGCATTGATATATAAACATGTGATAAAAAGTTTAGCTCAAATATCAAGCATATGAAAATATTTTTGTGTCTTAACATTTTTACCAAAAACCAAAACTTGTATTTTTATCAAACTTGTATTTTTCAATAGGAAATCTGATTTTTCCTAAAACTCATGAATAGACATATCAAGATAAGTTTGTCTAAGATATGAAGCATGTATGTATATAGAACATATCTAATATACATAAAAATCATGTAAACTTGTTTTGATCAACTATTCATGAAAACAAATATCGGTTTAAATCAAAAACCGAAAAACTAATATCCAAACATAAAACTTGTGTGTGTTGTGCACTTGAGCATATCAACTATACTAAGCTTTACAAATGGATCTAAACACACTAAACTAAACTAGGATACCTAAGTCTTTTTGACGATCTTCCATCTTCAAGTTGACTCGATCCCAAACCGTGATCCACCGAGTGCAAATGTATGATCTTGATGCTCGGGCACCGGAATCACTATGTGAAGGCTTCCAAACTCATCTTTTTGAAGCAATCACCAACTAATATCTTGCTTAATGATCTGAAACTAAAATCACAAGATAATTAGTAAACATAACTACATGAGTTAATCATCATCAAAACTAGGGTGGAGTTATATATGCATGGATTAAAGTTAAGCTTCAAAGAAGCTCCCCTTTAACTCATGCATAAAACAAATAAACATAAATATGCATAAATGACAATGCATAAACAAGATGCTCTAGATACCAAATGAAATATTCAAAACAAAACATGCTCTAGATATCAATTAAAATTAAACTAAATTAAACTTAATATATGCAAAACATAAATATGTATATAAAACTCAAAATCTTTCTCAAATAATTCTCCCCCTTTTTCTCAATCATCAATAAAGAGGTAAACAATCAAAACAAAACAAAATCTTCTCCCTTTTTTTTAATACAAAGAAACAATCTTCAATAAGGGGTAAAAAACAAAACCAAATCAATAAATTTTTTCCCCCTTTTTGTTCGAAACAATGAATCAATAAAAGGGAAAAAAATGTTCTCCCCTTTTTGTCTAAAACAAAAATTTTGAAACCAATTGTAAATATTTTTCATTTTGAACATATGATACCGAATTGAAAATTTTCAATCATAAAGTATGGGAGTGGAAAACAAATACCAATTGTAAACATGAAAATTGAATTTTCTCCCCCTTTATGAAATACCAACAAAACACATGCATAAACTTGAAATAAGATACCAATTGAAAATTGAATCAATTGAAACAAGGTTAAACCTCAAACTTTAGCATAAACAAACACATATATATGTATGAAAAGTAAATACCAATAGAAATTGATATTTTTGGAAATTGAAAGCATACATACATACAAACATATATGAGTATACAAGAAAGGTCAAAATTGATATCAATTGAAAGAGTCCAATGATACCAATTGAAACAATAAGATCAAATGTATATCTCATATAACTATCATCCCAATCATGATTCAAGTTTTAAATGATTTTCATTTTAAAGCATACATGAACATGATCTCACATCCAACCTCCCATTGTTGGTAGGGGTTTTCAAAAATAGATTTGAAAATAGAGTACGTTTGAAAAACTCTACCAAAATGAGGAATACCGTGACTAGTTAAATGGAAAATCTTTTAAACTAGTACGAAATCCTTCAAGTAAGGAATAACAACAAATTATTTTTCATAAACATGAAATTCACATGATATCAAACACTCAAGTCAATGAAGCATAAATATGACTCATGAAAACAAACACATGAGTAATCAATAAAAGTGAGTGTACAAATACAATGTGAAGATCATAATCATGAAAAATTGGTAATTAAGCTCAATATTCCTTAAAACACGAAAACATGAAAATCATCAAAACTTATTTAATCTTCAAGGTATATATATGTCTTATACAAATTAAAGTATACATACATATCCAAACACAACGAGTCCACAAAGATATATGCATGAAGGCACGTGGCTCAAAAAGGATGTATATGTATAATAATAATTTGGATAGAATAGACATATACATGAAGTTAAACAAATAAACACGAAATCAAGAAAAACTAAATTTTCACCAAAACAAATTTCATTTCAAGGTATATGTATGAATTGTCAACACAATAAGTACACATACATATCCCTAAACACAATTGAGTCCATATATATAGATTTGCATGAAAGGCAAATGACACAAAGGGTATACATGTATATCTTAAAGTTTGGCAAAATAGACATATACATGAAATGAAAACACATACACATAAAACAAATCTAAAAATAGGAATACAAGTTTAAAATGCATGGATCATCAAAACTAGACTATACTAGCACATCTAATGGGTTCAAATAAGCATTCAAGCTCAAACATATATAGATTTATTTGTGGCCCAGTATATGTACAAATATATGCCTAGTTTTAGTGAAAACTAACATCTAAACATGTAATCACATCATGAAGCATCAAAACAAGATAAAAATCAACATGATAAACATAAACATGATTATTATGGAAATCCACATGTTATTAAAACTATGATAAACATGATAGCTAAACAAAGGTGAGAACACAAAAATAATAGTCCATATTAAACATGGGTGTCTCAAATACTATACATATATGTCAATGGTCTAATAAACATGGTATTTACATGAAAATCACTAAACAATAAAACATGCTAAAATGAATAGAATGGAAAGCATGTAAACAATAATTAGGAGTTAGGAATCGTTACCAAAACCTAAAAGGCAACTCTCCTTGTCTCCAAAACATGGTGGTCCTCTCCACCAAACTTCCCTTGAAAGTGATGCATCCAAATAATCTCCTTTAAGCACGGAACGCATCCACTCCAAGGTACGGCTACTCTCACGTCATGCGAGAGCCCACACCTACATCAAAAATAGGAGGGGTGGTCTTTGGTACCCATATCTTATTGGGTCCATGGGGGTTAGTTCCTTTTCTAACCCAAACAAATTTATTTGCTAAATTTACATCATGTAATCTATCATAGCAAAATTTAGCAAGGTGGCCCTTACGTCCACAATGTGTATAAGTGTACACATGAGCATACATGTGATGGGTGTGTCCGTGAGGAGCATGTGTATGCCGTGATGGGTGTGCATGAATAGACGGAACTTGTTTCTTTCGAAACAAAGATTCCAAACGTGTATGCCCAACAACACATTGGCTCAAAGTGGAGCCCAAACAATCAACACTTTTCTTCAAAACATTTATATCATTTTTAACACTTGAAGATAAAGTGGAGCATGCAAGGGGTGAAGTGTGTGATACTACCCTAGCATGACAAACATGTGAAGAAATATCATTTTTCAAAGATTTATTTTTATTTAAACAAATTTCTAATTCTTTTGAAATGAAGTCAATTTCTCTTTTTAAAGAATCATTATCTCTTAAAACAAATTCAATTTTTGAAGACAAAACATCATTATTATCACAATCATTTCTATTTTTCAAAATCTTATTTTCTTTAAGTGCAAGTTCTAATTGAGATCTCAATGAATCCCTTTCATTATAGACCTCAACCTTCTCTTGCAAAATATTGTTAAGTCTAGAATGTAAACTTTTATTTTCTTTTTCAATTCCTAGACTTTTCTTTTTCAAAATCTTATATTTTTCTATTAATTTTTCACAAACAATTGAAAGTTCTTCATTCAAAGCATGGGCATCATAATCATCACATGAAGAGCTAGCATCTAAACAATCTAGTTGAGTTTCCGATTGTACCTCAAGGGAGTCATTCTCTTGGACCGTATAGCATTGTTGTGGCTCGGATTCTCTACTAGATTCCTCTTCTTGTTGGATAGGCATTTGAAGCTTGGAGGTGGTGGTTGTTGTCAACTTGTTCCACACTGCAAAGGCGGAATCAAGATTAGAAATATGCATAAGATATTCTTTTGAAAGCGTGCTTCTAATGGCCTCTAGGGCTTGTGCATTGGCCCCTATATGATTGCTATCACTAAGGAAGGATTTCTTGGTAATGGCAAGGTGAACTTTATGTCCTAGGGTTTGTAAATAAACGGACATCCTAATCTTCCAAACAATGATGTTGGAAGGGTCAAACATAGGTGGGGTCATGAAGTCCATGGGTCCAAACTATATGTGTGCAAACAAGCAAATGCAAACAAGATTAGCAAACAAATGGATCTCGCTCCTAGGATGTTAAGCCTAAGTATCAGGAGCATAGGCTCTGATACCAATTATAAATCACCTAGAGGGGGGTGAATAGGTGATAATGCTAATCTAGAAACTAAATGCGCTAAATGTGGAAGCTTAAAATAAATTTTGCAATCACACTTAGTACAACACACAAGTGTAGCCGAATTCCCCGTGAAAGGCTCTGGACTAACTCCTCTTGATTCTCCTTGAATGGGTTGAGGTGCTATGTGAAGCTCTTGTGGTTAAGTACAAGTGAGGCACACACAAACAACCAAGCATATAATATGAATAGGCAATATGAATAATGCAAGGCACAACACAAGCAATATATGATATGAAATGAATGATGCTATGTACAAAAGTAAAGAGAGAGAGTTAGAGACAAGTGGATCAAACGCAAACAACAAGATATGTTTCGAGGTTTGAGCCCCTAGCTCCACGTCCCCGCCTTCACCGAGAAGGATTTCTAATCCACTAAAGGAGTACCGAACTCCTCTCTCAACCTTACAATGCCACCGAGGCAATACAACCACAATCCACCTCTACCGAAGAGGGATAAGGCCCGTAGCCAACAACAAACACAATCACCTCTATCGAAGAGGGATCCAAACCAATACCACTCCGATCAACCTCTACGAAAGAGGGATACACAAATAAAAGGAGGGTTTACAACAAGTGATTTCTTTCAACCACAAACAATCTCTCTTTTTCTCTTTTCCACAAAACAAAGATCCTAAATAGATTAGGATAGAGGATAACTCAAATGTGGAAAACAAAGTGTTTTGATCAAAGAAATACTCTTGAGAAAATACCAAATAGATATAGAAATGAAGAACAATAAACCAATTCCTAAAAACCTAATTTCTTTGAAAATAATAAAATACTTAAAACAAATAAGATGAATCTTTTTGCTCTTTAAACTCTTTTGAAAACTTGTTTTTAAAACCAGAGAGTGGGGAAAAATTAGCTCAGAAAATCTTGTTAAAATCCCCCAAGAAATGGGGTATTTATAGCCCCAAACAAAAACTAGCCGTTAGGCTGATCTGGCAGCCTGACAGGCTACAGGTCGGCCGGCCCGGCCGACCGCCAACGGTATGAAATATGACCGTTGGGCAAACCCGGTCGACCGCCCGGTCGACCCAAAGAAACAGAGAGCACTGCTCTCAGTTACGGTCGACCGCCCGGTCGACCGTCCCTGTGACTGCCAAACGTGCACAGGCTTGTGCACGTCAGTCGACCGCAAGGGTCGACCGGCCCTTGGTACGGTCGACCCGTACGGTCGGCCGTCCTGGCCTGTCAGCCACTGTTCAGGGAAAGAAAACACATGTTAAAATATTTCTAAAAATCTTTTTAAGTCTTGTAAAAATACCCAAAAATAGTTTTCTCATTTTGCATTGATATATAAACATGTGATAAAAAGTTTAGCTCAAATATCAAGCATATGAAACTATTTTTGTGTCTTAACATTTTTACCAAAAATCAAAACTCGTATTTTTATCAAACTTGTATTTTTCAATAGGAAATCTGATTTTTCCTAAAACTCATGAATAGACATATCAAAATAAGCTTGTCTAAGATATGAAACATGTATGTATATAGAATATATCTAATATACATAAAAATCATGTAAACTTGTTTTGATCAACTATTCATGAAAACAAATATCGGTTTAAATCAAAAATCGAAAAACCAATATCCAAACATAAAACTTGTGTGTGTTGTGCACTTGAGCATATCAACTATACTAAGCTTTACAAATGGATCTAAACACACTAAACTAAACTAGGATTCCTAAGTCTTCTTGACGATCTTCCATCTTCAAGTTGACTCGATCCCAAACCGTGATCCACCGAGTGCAAATGTATGATCTTGATGCTCGGGCACCGGAGTCACCATGTGAAGGCTTCCAAACTCATCTTTTTGAAGCAATCACCAACTAATATCTTACTTAATGATCTGAAACTAAAATCACAAGATAATTAGTAAACATAACTACATGAGTTAATCATCATCAAAACTAGGGTGGAAGGCCTTTGGGCCAACATCTGCGTCTTGGTACTGCAGTAATGCTGAGACGCGGCTTTCATGCTCCGCGTCTTGGTCATTGCAGTGATTTGAGACGTGAGTTTCAACCCTCGCGTCTTGGTACTACAGTAATGCTGAGACGCGGCTTTCATGCTCCGCGTCTTGGTCATTGCAGTGATGTTGAAGCGTGAATTTCAACCCTCGCGTCTTGGTGTTGCGCTGGTAGCGATGATTAGCCTTGCGTCTGGAGTTTGGATTCTATTTTTTGATGACTTGTCTTCAGTAATTTTTAGACAGCTTACAGAACCCCCTCCAAAGTTTTCGATATTCTGCAGTTGACTGGGATGAATTTCGAAATACTTTGGACTCTGATTGAACTCATACTTCTCATGATTGGACTGACAATCATTTGAGATATTCTGAGCTTGATCTTGTCTGGAGTATGGTCTTCGTGAGTGTAATGTAAAACCCTTTGAAGCCACCAGAGATGATCGAGGTGAGTGTCTAGATACGCAGTCCAGACCTCCTCAGTGTTCTGAGCTGGTTGTTGGTGTATTATTGAACTAGGGGTAAACAGTCGTCTGCTTGTACCAGTGTCTGTTGAACTGATTGTAGAAGAAAAAATTGGATGCAAATCTTATAGACGCAGGGGTCATGTTGTTTTAGAGACGCGGTCCTTACTCAGAGTGGGGACGCATCTATTAATTCGCTTGAAGAAACGCGGCCTCTGGAGGGACGCGATCTTTGAAGTGAAGACGCAACTCTTACCCAGTTGACTAGGCGCGGTTTTAGCCTTGTTGAAGAAACGCGACTTTTGGAGGGACGCGGTTTTTGTTAAACGCAAGTCCCGCGCTTTGGGCGCGTTGTCACATGTCCGGCGGAGTTGAGGGGACATCTTTCTTTTGACGCGCGAAATTCGCGTCGCATTTAAGACGCACACCACGCGTCGGGCAGGGATTAGGTCTCGAGACATATACCACGTATCTCTACGGATCACTGTACCTATAAAAGATGACAATCATTCAAGAGTCATCATTAGACTCTTCTTCTTCGCTGAGCAGTATATCTAGGGTTAAGAAAAGCTTGAAGCTTTTTTCATTTTCACCATCTTCAACACCGATCTCACAGTCAAAATGGCACCAAAGACCAAACCTGCTTCCTCGTCCTCGAGCGCTGTCGCTCCGGAGATTCAAATGGGTGGTCCTTCCACGCAGGAGGCCCCCATTTCAGGTAGTAAAACCATCTGATTTGGTTTCCGCCATTGAAGGGGCTTAAAGAGTTCTCTTAACTCTTAAGTCTTTTTTGAATGTGAACCGCCAACGCTAGGCTCATGCCCATGTTTGATTTTCAGACGCGGCTCTTGAATTGGTAGGCAAGACGCGGGTTTGACGACCTCCGCGTCTTTGCTTCATCAACTTGAGTCCGTATCTGTTTGTTAAACGCGGGCCTCGTTGGGCCTTGCGTTTTGGACTCAATGCTCAGAATATTTCTAAGTATGGGGAGTTCAGACGCAGACTTCCTATGATTCTCGCGTCTTTTAAGATCAGGCGCAAGTTTTACTAAGTCTCGCGTCTGAGTCCGATACTTAGAAATTTTTCTAAGTTATGAACTTTGAAATGCGAGCTTCACGCAAGCCTCGCATTTTTGAGTCTAGACGCGGATTTTGCTGATTTTTGCGTCTGGATTCATTCCTGCGTTTGAATTTCAAACATCTAACCATTTTCTTTCAGATTCCTGACTAAGTGTTTTATTCTTTGCAGTGCGATATTCTTCCAACCCCTTATATCCAAGAAGTGTCACTTTGGGTATGTAGGTGGCACTGATCGTAATCTGACCTTCGTGCTTCAGAGGACTGCCCCTGTGACTACTGGTAAGTCAAAGGAGCAAAAGGAGAGGATCTCCAAGGCCAGTATGGTGACCCTTCAGGAGATTATCTCTGATGGGCTGTTCGAGACGGATTCCCGCACTCCGTTACAGAAGCCTGCTTTCCTCTTTGGTGACGCCATTAACAAGAATGATAGGATTCTGCATGACGAAGATTATAAGTGGCTCCGTCAGATAGGGGACAGGAGGTTTTTTCTTCCCAATATGGAGAGGATGTATTCCTTATCCTATCTTCAACATATGTCCGTTCGTCGTACGATGGATTGGGATCTTTCCCGGTTTGTCTCCAGCGTCTCTCTCGGCAGATTAGGTGCCAAAGAAGTATACTCTGTTGGCCATGGGAAAGATGTCTTCGATTTATTTCCCGGGTTAGTTAGGCCTGAGTACCCGAAAGGAGAAACCCCTCAGCTTGGCGACACCTTTATCAATCAGTTTTTGAAAGTTAGGGGTGATTTTCCTGTTGACTTTCGTCCGCTCGGGTGGGTCCCTTCTACCGACAAATCATGGTGGGGTAGAATGGTTGGATTTGTTCCCGTCGAGCTCAGGGCTCTGCTACAGCAGGTGGGGTTATATCACTCGGTCAGGGCCGTCCAATATGGCCTCCGCAGAGTTCCCATAATTTTTATAGCGTCCTAGAGCATTATAATCATCTTACGGGCACATTTTTTAACCCAGCTGGAGAGATGGGGCTTGCTCTTCATGAGCTATATAAAGTCTCGGGGCTAGTTATGAGAGATGCCCTTTATGAAGAATACGTCCCGACTTCTGAGGAGCTTCACCTTTTGAGGAAAGAGGACCCTCAAGTGTATGAGACATACTGGAAGTGTTGTGCCACTTTCACATCTGTGGGCAGATATCCTCCTGGAGGAACAGGGGTGTCAAGCAGATGTCCTAGGCGAGCTATCTATTCAATAGCATAAATGAGAAGGATAACTCAGTGACTAGTTTGGCCCCTTGCACTGACGAGGAAATTACTGAGAGGATCAATGCCTCCACAAGCTCTTACACCACTAAGTCGAACGAGGATACTTTCAAACCCGATACAGTTTTTGAAAGTTTTCATCACCAAGCCCGAGTTCTCATTTCTGACCGAGCTCTATTGGCGGGCTTTCTCATGCTATGGCTGAAGCGTTGTATGGTGCCAACGCTGCCGCATGAAGCAATCGTTGCTGATGTGGTATACCCGGCGGCCTTGCTTGTCTACGGGAAATCTATCGCTCTCCTTCCAGCGATGGTAGCCGGAATACAGAACGATTTACGGGCTCTGGTCAAAAGCCTGTGCCAAGTGGAGGCCATTGTAGATTCTGAGAGCAAGTCAGTGGTCGATTCGGAGGGAAGGTCGAGAGTGAAAACCCCTCCTAACTCCGAGATCGAGCTTCCATATACGTACCTGATGGCCTGGTACGTTATGCACTGCCCTTTACTGATGACGGTGGAATGTGATTCATTTACTTCAATGCCCCGAGTTCGAGCACTGTAGTTGATCGGGGCGACCGCACCAGTCCGAGTGCAAGTATGCCGATACACTCCTTCTGGTTCCGTGTCAGACTCATTGGAGCTGACCGCCGGTTGTTTTTCCCTACTTCTTCTTATCATGTTTGCAGTGAGTTTAGGGTACTCCATGTCAGAGAAGGCTCTCTTTCTGTAAGAGCGACGCTTCTTGGCTGATCGGAAGGTTAAGGTCAATCGTCTGAACACTGACTGTTTGCTTGTCTGTGAGCTGCTGCGGCATTCAGAGAGCATTGCCGTGATAAGTCGTTCACAGCAATAAGACGGAGTGATCTAATTAGCACTCATTTTCTTTGTCAAATAATATCTTAGATCTGTTGGAGGAGGACCAAAGAGATCAGCCTCGGGTTGTCAAGGATTTTTCAGCTTCCGAGAGCTATCCTTGCGTCGTAAAGCTGAGACGCAGGGTTCTGAGACGCGGAGCTCACGTCCTGTAAGACAAACGCGACTCTCGCATTTTGGCTCGAGAACGCAGGCCCCGCGTCTCTGCTGAGAAGGGATGCGGACCTTGCGTTGCTGGTTGTCGCGTTTAACTAGCGACGATCGAGATACTCGGATTTTCTCAATTCCTCGTCTGATTAGGGAGACGCGGGTCTTGTATCTCTGAGAAGAGGTACAGACCTCGCGCTGCTCAACGTCGCGTTTGGGAAGTGGAGCTTCAGAAACGCAGGCCTGATGGGCTTCTCGTTTAGGTCTCCAAACGCGGACTTCGCGCGTCTAACGTGGTTCAGAAGAGACGCGAAGTTGAGCCTCGCGTTCTGTATCTGCTAGACAGGTAATTGTTCCAGCTTCTCGTGCCTGTAGTTAATACGCACGTCGTCTCTGTCGTCGTTCAGCATTCCGGTTACGCCGTACGGGTTGCTGGGAACCCCCGGTGACCTGGGACTGAGGAAGATGACAGGCATGAATGGGCTGAATATCAGCAACGCTGACCTCGCGGGTCTCATGGGAGACGTTGACGCGGGTGTTACGTGTGATATGACTAGCCATGACACTCTTCTTGTCAGTCGTATCTGAAGAGATCTCAGAGTGAACTGGAGAGCGGGTGCCCGAGGAGACCTTGCGGTACTGCCGTGCTCTAGGGCTCTTGGAGCCGGAAGAGAAAAACTCTTCATATCTTACCTGGTCGAACTCGACAATGAGTGATTCGATCATTTTTCCCATGTAGGTGATGTCACCTTGCGCCATAACTTGCTCATCGGTGGTAGTCTCTAGCGGAGTCGCCATCTCTTATTTGGTGAGAAAATCGAAGATCGAGGTATAAATTCTTTATTTGATGGTAAAAAAAATTACAGCAGATCAATAATTCTTTCACAAGAGATGGGAGATATTCAAGCTCAAATCTCCCCTTTGTTTAAAGCCGAGTTCTTGATGTGACGATGAAAAAAGAATCTTGTTTTCCGTTGACCGGGTGAACGTTAAGGCTTCTTGGGAATCTTCTCTTTGGATGGTGAATTAAGTAACACAGCTTCTGTCCAACAAGAATCTCAAAGAGATTTTAGGCAGCAAGTTGTTAGAAGAGTTTGTAAGATCACCTAGAGGGGGGGTGAATAGGTGATGGCTAATCTAATGGTCACTTATGAACAAATAATGCGGAATTAAAACTAAGTTGACCAAATTAAACTTCTTTTAATTGAACACTTATGTATAACACAAGAGTGTTGCCGAATTCCCCTTGCGAGGCTCTGGACAAGCTCCTCTAGATTCCCCTTGAATGGGTTGAGGTGTCGCGTTGGCTCTCTTGGTTGAATACTAGTGTTAACAAGCAATCCCACGCAAGTATATAACAATATAAGCACAAGGGTATATCAAGCATGTACAAGTGAAGACAATGAAAGTAAATGCAAGATATAAAAGAGACAAAGAGAGAGAGAGGGAAGAGTAAGCAATCGCAAACACAAAGGGTTTGTTTCGAGGTTCGAGCACACTTGCTCTACATCCCCGCCTTCGACACACGAAGGGTTTCCACTATGCAAGATCCCAATGGATCTCTCCTCGGTGCCCTACACCTACAAACCCTCGGACTCCCAAGTCCCGTACACACGCAAGCCCCCTAAGCTTGCCGAGGCCGCACCTCGAACCACCAAGAGTTCACAACCGAACTCCAACCACAACGAGCACACTTGCCCGCTTCCTCAAAGTACAAAGAAAGGATCTCTTTGATGATCACAACACTTGATCACCTAAAGAGCACTCTCACTACAACACACCTATAGGAATATCTAGCAATGGATAGCTCAAGTGTGGTGTGAGAAAATCAAGGAAAGAAAGCTATGGAGGAAAACTCAAGAATCACTTTAACACTCTCTTGATAAAAACTCTTCCTTTTGATTGGAAGTATTTGCACTTAAATCTTGTGGAGAAACTCTTCTAAAAGTATCAGAAAAACTGCTCAAGAAATCTCCAAAATCTTAACCTTAAAACAATAGACAAAACCCCCTTTTATAGGCTGCCAGAAAATAGAGCCGTTGGGGCTGTGTCAGTGCTGTCGGTCGACCGCCGGTCGACCGGCCAACGGTCATTTTTCTGACCGTTGCAGCCACCGGTCGACCGGCTCGGTCGACCGATAACCTGGAATGAACTGTCGGTCGACCTATCGGTCGACTGGACATTTCCAGAGAGCAAACTCTCTTGGTCGGTCGACCGACCCGGTCGACCGGCCACTGTGCTGACAACGTGCACAGGGCTGTGCACATCGGTCGACCGGACCGGTCGACCGGTTTGGCCTGTCAGCCAGTCTCCAGGTCAGAAAACAGGATTTAAAAATCTTTTAAAAAATCCTAAAAATACATAGAAATTCTACAAAAATAGTTTTACCAATATACTTGAAAGAACAAACATGCTTGCACAAAATCAAGACATGTTATAGATGTTTTGGTCTATTTTTGTAACTTGGAAATATTAGCTCAATAACTAAAATGTATTTTTCCAAAACATGTTTTTCCAAACTTGTTTTTCTAAATCTTCATCAAATACAAAAACAAGATATTTGAGTTCATTTTAAAGCATAGTGTGTATGGATATGATCCACTACACAATCAATAAGAAATATCTATGTTTTTGACATAAAGCACTAATCATGATTTTGGTTTAAAGATATGAACTATGAAATACCAAATCCAAAATAGTATTTTGTCTCAAAGAAAAAATCTTTTTCTAAATAAAATTCTTTTCTAAAAAGAAATCTTTTATGAAATCAATTAAATCAAGAGTTCTATCAAGAGTGTGTGTGTGTGATATAACTTGAGCAATCCACCAACTATCTATCCTTTACATTTTAACTAAAACAAAACAAAATCTATACCTAGACCCAAGTCTTCAACTTCTTGAAGTCTTCCCTTGAAGGCTTCTCATCTTCTTGACTTGGTCCAAGCTTGATCCAAAAACTCCTTGGATCACCACATGCAAGCTCCAAATCTTGTTCTTTTATCCTTTGTTGAGCTATGCACCTACTAAGATCTTGATCATGAATCTGTCACTAATTAAACACAAGATCATTAGTAACTATAACTACATGAGTTGATCATCATCAAAACTAGGGTGAAGGGCCTTTGGGCCAACAATCTCCCCCTTTTTGATGATGACAAAACTCATGGAGTTATATATGCATGGATTAAAGTAAAGCTTCAAAGAAGCTCCCCCTTAACTCATGCATAATAAATAAGCAATAGATATTCAATGAAGCACATAAAAATGTATGCAAATGAATGTATGTAAAACAAAACAAATCTTTTATTTCTTGTGATGCATGAGTAAAAGCACAAGTCAAAATCTTTCTCCCCTTAAGTAAGGAACAAATACTTCTCCCCCTTAAGGAAATCATGCATATAACTCAATACTTCTCCCCCTTTTTGTCAATCATCAACAAAGGGTTCAAAGTTCAAATCATCAAACAAATTTTCTCCCCCTTTTTGTCAAAAATAAGGAAATCAAGGAGGGTAAAATACAAATCAATCAATAAAATTTATATGCGATATAAATTCATGAAGAGGAAGACGTTAAGTTAGCTTCCCGACACATATACATTACATGAAAGAGGGATGACAAGCCCTAATTCACATAACGTATAATATGTCATGCATAAGAGGAGATGTGAAGCTCCCCCTACACACGTATATCATGAAAAGAAGAGTTGTCAAGCTCCTCAAATTATAATATACTCAACATGAATCTACATATGGAAGAGATGTTAAGCTCTCCTTGCATATAGACAATACAAATCAAAAATTTTGAATTTTTCTTTATAAAATAAATTTTGAATTTTTCTTAATAACAACAATTTTGAGATATCTTGAAAGAGATCATATTATAAGATATCAAATAACACAATTTTGCATGGTTCCAATTGTAAAATAATCAAATTTTGAATTTTTGATACCAATTTCAAAAAAATACAATGCACAAGCTTATTATGAAATACCAATTTGAAGTCTAATTAAGCTTAGCATTATCAATCTATGTGCTTTAAAAGATACCAATTGTAAAATAAGCACAAATAGATCACATATATGTATGAATAGATATAATTAAAATTTGAAAGCATTCATACAATCAAAATATGAATATACACAATATGAAGTCATATTGATACCAATTTCAAATAACCAATGATACCAATTGAAAAGTAAGCATAAGTGTATACATCATGTAATCTACCATATGAAGAATTCGAACTAGTTAAATGAACTTGTTTTAAGAACTAGTACGAGATCCTTCCATCAAGGAATAAGTTAAAAAGTTTTTCATGAAAGATCAATGAAACACAAGGCACTAAAAACACTTTATCTATAAAGTCCAAATTCAAAAAAAAATGAGTGAACTAGTGTTATGTGGAACATGGCATCATGAAAAATAGCAATAAAACTCAATATTCCTTCAAATCATAAAGTTTGAATTCTTGAAATCCATCACAAAAATTTTATTGTACCAATTTTAAAGACACAAAATTTTATTAAAAACAAAATTTATATTTCAAGATATATGTATGTTTTGTCAAGACATTAAGTATACATACATATCCCTAAAATACAATTGAGTTCATATAAGTAGATTTGCATTAAAGGCAAATGACTCAAGAGGTATCCATGTATATCTTAATGTTTTGGCAAGACAAGCATATACATGAAATGAAAAGCACATGGTCAAATCACAAGTCCAAAATGGGAATACAAGTTTGAAGATGTAATTATCATCAAAACTAAGCAATACAAGCACATCTAATGGGTTCAAATAGGCATTCAAGCACAAATATAAATAGATTTATTTGTAGCCCATAATATGTACAAGTATAAATCCTAGTGTTGATAAAGGTTAACATTCAAACTAATATTCAAATCAATGAAGCATCAAATAAATTTTGAGAATATAAAAGAATTTATCCATATAATTGTAAAATACCAATTGTAAAATAGGATCATGTGTAAATCTCAAAGGCTATTTGAAGAATAACTAACTAGTATAAATTGTTTTTGAAAAAAAAAAAAACTAGTTAAAGATCCTTCAAATACATCAAATTTAAATGTTTTTCATAAATACTACTAAGTACATAAAAGTTCAAGCACTCATAGTCCATAAAGCTCCAAATTATATGTTTTCTTAAAGATGAGTGTTCAAAGGTTATGTAAATAGTATCTTCATGAAAATAGTCATTGAAGCCCAAAACGATCATAAGTCAAATTTTTAACAACAAATCATGAAAAATCATTTTTCACTAAAATCAACAATTTTCATGGTATATGTATGGTTTATACAAATCTAACAATATGCATACATATCCCAAAAATAAAAGAGTCTATTAAATGTTTGCATGAAGGCAAGAGACTCACGGGTATACATGTATATTTATTAGATTTGAATTAAGCATGCATATACATGAAGTAAATCACTAAAATAGGTAAAACATGTATAAAAGAGAATCATCAAAACTAGTCTTATACATATGCATAAAGTGGATACAAATGAGCATGAAGTTCAATCATATATATGAGTCAATTGTATTTCACTATACATCTATGTATGAATACAAGTTTTGAAATATTCTACATCTAAGCATGTAAATACCACATGAAGCACAAATCAAATAAAATCATGAACATGCTATGAGTATGACATATGTAAAAGCATGTACATAAAAGGTAGGAGTTTAGAAATTATTACCAACTCCAAAGCTCCAAATATGGTGGCCTTTCCCACCAAGATTCCTTGATAGCAATGCATCCCAATGTTTGTCCATCATGTCCATTGCATTGGCTACCAAGGCACCAATCCTCTCACGTCTTGTGAGAGCCCTCACCTACATCAAAATCAAAAGGTGGGGGTTTTGGTACCCATGTTTTCTTGGGTCCTTTGGGGTTAGCATTGTTGTAAGGAACCCAAAATCTATTATACTTAGCAAAATATAAATATGGTTTCTTATCAAAACAATATCTTGCTAGATGGCCTTTGCGGCCGCAATGTGTACAAATGTACACCTTAGCATGATGCTTATGAGTGTGATTGTGATCGTGATGTGCACCATAAGCATGAGCATGATGTGTATGTGCATGAGCATGGGAAACTTGTTTCTTTTGAAACAAAGATTCCAACTTAGAATGATTGAATGCACAAGAGTTCAAAGTTGAACTCAAATTATTCATTTTATTTTTCAAGTTCTTAATCTCATTAGTGGTAGCATGAAAGGCATGATGAGATGAAGAATCATTTTTCTTTTCTTCTTAGCAACAAAATCTTTTTCTTTTTCAACAAATTTTCTTTTCAAAGTAATATTTTCTTGCAAAATATCTTCTTTTTGTTTTTCCACCAAGTCAATCTTTTCTTTCAAAGTATTGTTTCCTTCACACAAAATACTCAATTTAGAAAATAAGGAAACATTCTCATTTTTCAAATCTTCCTTTTCTTTTTCTAAACATGCAAGTTTATTTTTCAAGGAATCATTTTCTACATGCATGCAATCAATGTTCTTTTTCAAAATTTTATTTTCTTTCTTAATTATGTCATATCTTTCAAGCAATAATTGGCATAAAGAATTTAGCTCATCATATGACATACTAGCATCCTCATCATCGGATTCGGTATTTACCTCAAGGGGGTCATCCCTTGGACCATGTAGCACTTGTTGGAGGTGTCGCTTCCAACATCCGAATCGCTCCCCGCATAGTATTGTTCATTTTCGCCAAGGGAGATGAGGGTGTTCCATACTACAAAAGCCATATCAATATTAGCAACCCTACATAAATAATCATCATTTAGGGTGCTCTTTAAAGCATGTAGGGCTTTTGTATTAGCCTCAAGATTCTTACCATCTATACAATAAGCATTATTAGTAGTGGCAAGATATACATTATAACCTAGGGCTTTTAGGAATAATGACATCTTAACTTTCCAAATGTGGATGTTAAGAATATCAAAGGTGGGTGGTGACATAAAGTCCATGGTGAGGTGTGTGTGTACAACAAATATTGTGATTAGCCCAAATGTAGGATCTTTAACTCTTAGGTTGTTAGACCCTTATCAAGAGCACTAGCTCTGATACCAATTGTAAGATCACCTAGAGGGGGGGTGAATAGGTGATGGCTAATCTAATGGTCACTTATGAACAAATAATGCGGAATTAAAACTAAGTTGACCAAATTAAACTTCTTTTAATTGAACACTTATGTATAACACAAGAGTGTTGCCGAATTCCCCTTGCGAGGCTCTGGACAAGCTCCTCTAGATTCCCCTTGAATGGGTTGAGGTGCCGCGTTGGCTCTCTTGGTTGAATACTAGTGTTAACAAGCAATCCCACGCAAGTATATAACAATATAAGCACAAGGGTATATCAAGCATGTACAAGTGAAGACAATGAAAGTAAATGCAAGATATAAAAGAGACAAAGAGAGAGAGAGGGAAGAGTAAGCAATCGCAAACACAAAGGGTTTGTTTCGAGGTTCGAGCACACTTGCTCTACATCCCCGCCTTCGACACACGAAGGGTTTCCACTATGCAAGATCCCAATGGATCTCTCCTCGGTGCCCTACACCTACAAACCCTCGGACTCCCAAGTCCCGTACACACGCAAGCCCCCTAAGCTTGCCGAGGCCGCACCTCGAACCACCAAGAGTTCACAACCGAACTCCAACCACAACGAGCACACTTGCCCGCTTCCTCAAAGTACAAAGAAAGGATCTCTTTGATGATCACAACACTTGATCACCTAAAGAGCACTCTCACTACAACACACCTATAGGAATATCTAGCAATGGATAGCTCAAGTGTGGTGTGAGAAAATCAAGGAAAGAAAGCTATGGAGGAAAACTCAAGAATCACTTTAACACTCTCTTGATAAAAACTCTTCCATTTGATTAGAAGTATTTGCACTTAAATCTTGTGGAGAAACTCTTCTAAAAGTATCAGAAAAACTGCTCAAGAAATCTCCAAAATCTTAACCTTAAAACAATAGACAAAACCCCCTTTTATAGGCTGCCAGAAAATAGAGCCGTTGGGGCTGTGTCAGTGCTGTCGGTCGACCGCCGGTCGACCGGCCAACGGTCATTTTTCTGACCGTTGCAGCCACCGGTCGACCGGCTCGGTCGACCGATAACCTGGAATGAACTGTCGGTCGACCTATCGGTCGACTGGACATTTCCAGAGAGCAAACTCTCTTGGTCGGTCGACCGACCCGGTCGACCGGCCACTGTGCTGACAACGTGCACAGGGCTGTGCACATCGGTCGACCGGACCGGTCGACCGGTTTGGCCTGTCAGCCAGTCTCCAGGTCAGAAAACAGGATTTAAAAATCTTTTAAAAAATCCTAAAAATACATAGAAATTCTACAAAAATAGTTTTACCAATATACTTGAAAGAACAAACATGCTTGCACAAAATCAAGACATGTTATAGATGTTTTGGTCTATTTTTGTAACTTGGAAATATTAGCTCAATAACTAAAATGTATTTTTCCAAAACATGTTTTTCCAAACTTGTTTTTCTAAATCTTCATCAAATACAAAAACAAGATATTTGAGTTCATTTTAAAGCATAGTGTGTATGGATATGATCCACTACACAATCAATAAGAAATATCTATGTTTTTGACATAAAGCACTAATCATGATTTTGGTTTAAAGATATGAACTATGAAATACCAAAATCCAAAATAGTATTTTGTCTCAAAGAAAAAATCTTTTTCTAAATAAAAATTCTTTTCTAAAAAGAAATCTTTTATGAAATCAATTAAATCAAGAGTTCTATCAAGAGTGTGTGTGTGTGATATAACTTGAGCAATCCACCAACTATCTATCCTTTACATTTTAACTAAAACAAAACAAAATCTATACCTAGACCCAAGTCTTCAACTTCTTGAAGTCTTCCCTTGAAGGCTTCTCATCTTCTTGACTTGGTCCAAGCTTGATCCAAAAACTCCTTGGATCACCACATGCAAGCTCCAAATCTTGTTCTTTTATCCTTTGTTGAGCTATGCACCTACTAAGATCTTGATCATGAATCTGTCACTAATTAAATACAAGATTATTAGTAACTATAACTACATGAGTTGATCATCATCAAAACTAGGGTGAAGGGCCTTTGGGCCAACAGAGTTGAACTCTCTCTTTCTTTTAGCTGGATACTTGGTCCTTCTACGGCTTACAACCGAAATTCTTCTGACCAGATTTTTTTCGACCCCTCTTCTATAGCAAACTGGGTTATTTATAGAGGTTTCAGGGGGTAAAAGTTGTTGGCCCAAAGGCCTTCCACTCTAGTTTTGATGATGATTAACTCATGTAGTTATGTTTACTAATAATCTTGTGTTGTTTAAGTTTCAGATCATTAACCAAGATATTAGTTGGTGATTAGCTTCAACAAGGTGTTTAGAAGCTTTTCATGATGATTCCAGGGCCAAAGCGTCAAGATCACACATTGCCTAGCCCATGGATGGAGTTTTGGAGCAAGTCTACTTGAAGATGAAGATCGTCAAGAAGACTAGGTATCCATAGTTTAGATAGTGTGTTTTAGATCAAATTTGTAAAGTTTAGTATAGTTGATATGCTCAAGTGCACAACACACGTTTTCATGCTTTGGATTTGGTTTTCATGAATAGTAGATCAAAACAAGTTTACTTTATTTTTATGTATATTAGATGTGTTCTAAATATACATACATGCTTTAAACTTGCTAGACAAACTTATTTTGACTATTCTATTCATATATTGAAAAATCAAGTTTGATAAAAATACAAGTTTGGTTTTTGATAAAATTTGCAAGACTCGAAAATGAATTAATATGATTAATATATGTCTTGAAATTTTTATCACAAGTTTGTGTTTCCATATAAAATGATAAAACTATTTTTGGTGATTTTTAAAAGTGTTAAAAGATTTTTAGAAAAATATTTTCCCAGTTTTTCTGACCCCAGGCTTCTATTTAGTCGACTAAGTCAACTGACCTAGTCGACTAGGCAGAGGTCAGTCGACCGACGTGCACAAATCTGTGCACGTTTGGAGGCACTGGGACGGTCGACCGCGCCGGTCGACCGGAGCACTTACAGTGCTCTCTGTTTGTTTCGGTCGACCGGGCCGGTCGACCGCAGTTGCCCAACGGTCATATTTCCGACCGTTGGCGGTCGACCGGGCCGGTCGACCGTTGCCTGTCAGAGCTGCCAGCTCAGCTCTAACGGCTAGTTTTCTGATGGGCCTATAAAAGCCCCATCTCTTTGGGTTTTTTGGCCAAGTTTTTTAGAGCAAATTTTTCCTGACTTATTCAGTGTTTTAAAAGAGTTTTCAAAAGAGTTTTAAGTGCCAAAAGATCAATCTTAATTGTTTTTAAGTGTTTTGTTATTTTCAAAGAAAACAAGTTTTTGGGAATTGATTTCTTGTTCTTTATCTTCATATCATTTTGGTATTTTCCCAAGAGATTTTCTTTGATCAAAACACTTGTGTTTTCCACACTTGAGCTATATCTTCTATCCTATTCTATTAGGATCTTGTATTTGTGGAAAAAGGAAAGAGGTTTGTGGTTGAGATATACCACTTGTTGTAAACCCTTGATTTCTTGGTTGCTCCCTCTTTGGTAGAGGTTGAGGTTGTGATTTGGGTTGTTGGTTTGCTCCCTCTATTGTGAGGTGGAGATTGGTGTTTACTCCCTCTTGGTGAGGTGGAGTTGGTTGTTGGTTTGTATCCCTCAAGTGTGAGGTGGATTGATTGTTGTATTGGCTACGGGCCTACCCCTCGGTTGTGAGGTGGTTGTTTGAGAGAGGAGTTCGGTACTCCATTGTTGTAAAAATCCTTCTCGGTGAAGGTTCCCTCGGTGGGAGTCCTCAGTGGACGGTATAGTGGATTGGAAATCCTACACGGTGGTGTAGGCGGGGATGTAGAGCAAGGGTGCTCGAACCTCGTAACATATCATTGTGTTTGCGTTTGATCCACTTGTCTCTAAACTCTCTCTCTCTTTACATTTGTGCAAAGCATTATTCTCATTGCCATATCATACATATCATATATTGCTTGTGTTGCCTTACATTGTTTCATATTGCTATATTACTTATATGCTTGGTTGTTTGTGTGTGCCTCACTTGTACCTAATCAACAAGAGCTTCACATAGCACCTCAACCCATTCAAGGGGAATCAAGAGGAGTTAGTCCAGAGCCCTTCACGAGGAATTCGGCTACACTTGTTGATTGTACTAAGTGTGTTGCAAGATTTGCATTAGCTTCCGCATTTAGCGCACTTAGTTTTGCATTAAGTTTTAGATTAGCACTAACACCTATTCACCCCCCTCTAGGTGTTCCCTTTTCAATTGGTATCAGAGCTTGGTACTCTGATTTGGTCTAACAACCTAGAGTAAAAGATCCTCATTTTAGGCTAATCTTATTTGAATTTGCTTGTTTGCACACTCATATAGTTTATCATGGCCTTCATGACCCCACCTATGTTTGACCCTTCCAACATTCATGTTTGGAAAATTAGGATGACCGTTTATTTACAAACCCTAGGTCATAAAGTTTATCTTGCTATTACCAAGGAATCCTTCCTTAGTGATCGCAATCATATAGGGGCCAATGCACAAGCCCTAAAGGCCATTAGAAGCACACTACCTAAAGATTATCTTATATGTGTTTCTAACATTGATTCCGCCATTGCAGTGTGGAACAAATTGACAACCACCACCACCTCTGAGCTTCTATTGCCAATCCAACAAGAAGAGGAATCTAGTGGAGAATCCGATTCTCAATGCTTCATGGTCCAAGGGAATGACTCCCTTGAGGTACATTCGGAACCCCACTTAGATTGTGATGATAGTGCTAGTTCTTCATGTGATGATAATATTGATCCCCATGCTTTAAATGAAGAACTTTCTATTGTTTGTGAAAAGTTAATAGAAAAATATAAGATTTTGAAAAAGAAAAGTCTAGAAATTGAAAAGAAAATAAAAGTTTGCATTCTAGACTTGATTGTGTTTTGCAAGAGAAGGTTGAGGTCTATAATGAAAGGGATTCATTGAGATCTCAATTGGAACTTGCACTAAAAGAAAATGAATTTTTAAAAACTAAAAATGATTGCCATGTTATTTTGAAGAAAAATGAAAACTTGTCTTCAAAAATTGATTTTGTTTTAAAGGAGAATGTTGATTTGAAAAATAAAATTATTTCCATTTCAAATGATTTAGATGTGTGTTTAAAGAAAAATGTTATTTTGAAAAATAAGATTGATGCTCATGTTTGCCATGCTAGGGTAGTATCACACACTCCACCTATTGCATGCCACACCTCTTCTTCTAAGATTAATGATGATATTTGCTTGCTTAAAAAGAAGGTTGATTGTTTGGGCTCCACTATGAGCCAATGTGCCATGAACCACACACGCTTGGAAACCTTGGTTCGTAAGAAACAAGTTCCAACTTTTATGCATGCACACCCTCCACGGCATGCACATGCTCCACACGGACACTATCAACACATGTATGCTCATGTGTACACATGTACACATTGTGGCCGAAAAGGCCATCTTGCTAAATTTTGTTTTGATAGAATACATGTTTCTAATTTAGTAAAGAAGTTTGTTTGGGTTAGAGAAGGTACTAACCCCCATGGACCCAAGAAGATATGGGTACCAAAGACCACCCCTCCTATTATTTTTGATGTAGGTGTGGGCTCTCACATGACGTGAGAGTGATGACACCTTGGAGTGGATGTGTTCCGAGCTTCATGGAAATCAATTGGATACATCACTTTCAAGGGAAGATTTGGTGGAGAGGACCACCATGTTTTGGAGACAAGGAGAGTTGCTTCTTCGGTTTTGGTAACAATCCTTTACTCTCATTTATTATTTACATGCTTTCATAATTAAAATTTATAGCATGTTTTGATGTTTTATAGCATGTTTCATTGTCTATGGATTAGTATGTAAATGCCATGTTCATTAGATCCGTGACATGCATGTATAGCATTTTGAGACACCCATGTTTATATGGACCCATACTTTGTGTTCTCAACTTTTGTTTAAGATATAATGTACATCATGAATCTAATACATGTGAATTTACATAGTAATCATGTTTTAGTTTTATCATGATGATTTCTATATTGTGTTTTGATACTTCTTGTTAAGATTACTTGTTTAGATGTTAGTTTTCATTAAGACTAGGATTTATACTTGTACATATAGTGGGCCACAAATAAATCTATATATGTTTGAGTTGAATGCTTATTTGAACCCATTAGATGTGCTAGTATAGTCTAGTTTTGATGATTCATACATTTTAAACTTGTATTCTCATTTTTGAATTTGTTTTATGAGTTTTCACTTCATGTATATGTTTGTATTGCCAAACTTTAAGATATACATGTATACCCCAAGAGTCATTTGCCTTTCATGCAAATCTATATATGGACTCAATTGTGTTTAGAGATATGTATGTATACTTATTATGTTGACAATTCATACATATACCTTGAAATGAAATTCGTTTTGATGAAGATTTAGCTTTTCTTGATTTTGTGTTTAATTGTTTACTTCATGTATATGTCTATCTTGTCCAAATTATTAGATATACATGATTATCCTTTTGAGCCACGTGCCTTAATGCATATATTTTGTGGACTCGTTGTGTTTTGGATATGTATGTATACTTTAGTTTGTATTAGACATACATATGCCATGAAGGTTAAATAAGTTTTGATGATTTTCGTGTTTTCAATGTTTAAGGAATAATTGAGCTTAATTGAATATTTTCGTGATTATGATATTCACACTTTATTTGTACACTCACATTTATTGCTTGCTCATGTTTTGTATTCATGAGTCATATTTATACCTAATTGAATTAGAGTGTTGATTATCATGTGGATTTCATGTTTCATGAAATTTATTTTTAGTTTATTCCTTACTTGAAGGATTCCGCACTAGTTAACAAGTTTTTCATTTTGACTAGTTCGTATTCTTCAATTTGGTAGTGATTTTTAAACAAAACTACATTTTCAAATCTATTTTTGAAAACCCCTACCTTCCATGGGAGGATGGATGGGAGATCATGGTCTTGTATGCTTTAAAATGAAAATCATTTAAAACTTAAACCTTGATTGGGAGGTATTGTAATATGATGTATACACTTGAACTTATTACTATATCAATTGGTATCATTGAACTCTTTCAATTGGTATCATTTTGATCTTTTTGTATACTCATATGTTTATTGTGTATGTATATTTTCAATTGGTATCATCTATTGGTGATTGGTACTCATTCTATTTCATACACTTTTACTTGTACTTAAGATATAAATTTTTCACAAATCCTTGTTTATGCTAGTGCTTGAGCTTCAATTTTTGTTTTAATTGATTATTTTTAAAATTGGTATCAAGCCCATGCATCTTTTTAGTTGGTATTTCATAAAGGGGGAGAAAATTTAATTTTGTCTTTCAATTGGTGATTCTTCAATTGGTATTTGTTTCCCACTCCCTTACTTTATGATTGAAAATTTCATATTGGTATCATATGTTTAATATGAAAATTATTTACAATTGGTATCAAAATTTTGTTTAGACATTCAAAATTTATTATGTTTAATTTCAATTGATATCAAGATGTTTCATGTGTTTTTGCTTAAAATTGGTATCTAAAATTTTTTTTTGAAAAATACAAAAGTTTTGATTTGTATTGACTATATGCAAATAGATTCATGATGAGTGTATCTTGTATTGAAGAGCTTAACATCTCTTCGTTATGTGGTACACGTGTGTAGGGGGAGCTTCACATCTCCTCTTATGCATTACATAGTGTGTTATGTGAATTAGGGCTTAACATCCCTCCTTCATGTAATGCATATGTATAGGGAAGCTAACTTAGCGTCTTCCTCTTCATGAATATATATAGCATATAACATCTATTGATCTTTGTTCATTTTCTATTGATATCAAGATGTTTCATTGACATATTTATCTATTGATATCAGGTTGTTTATAGTCACCCCTTATTGACCTTGTTTTTGTTTTAGACAAAAGGGAGAGAACATTGTTTTATTGTTTTGATTGATTTAAAAGGGGAGCAAGATTTTTACCCCTCATTTTATTGTTTGGATTGTTTAACCCCTTCTCGATCTTTTTGTTTGACAAAAAGGGGGAGAAAATTTTGTTTACTTTGAACCCTTTGTTGATGATTGACAAAAAGGGGGAGAAGTATTTGAGTTTATATGCATGTTTTATTGCTTAAGGGGGAGAAGTATTTGTCTTTCTTGTTATTTATGCATATATGTTTTTGTATTGCAAATAGGAGAAAAAGATTTTGATTTATGCTTGTTGCATGTTTTATCTCCATACTTGCATACATATTCATGTGTTTCATTTCCATATCTTATTATTTATGACTATGCATGAGTTAAGGGGGAGCTTCTTTGAAGCTTAACTTTAATCCATGCATATATAACTCCATGAGTTTTGTCATCATCAAAAAGGGGGAGATTGTTGGCCCAAAGGCCTTCCACTCTAGTTTTGATGATGATTAACTCATGTAGTTATGTTTACTAATAATCTTGTGTTGTTTAAGTTTCAGATCATTAACCAAGATATTAATTGGTGATTAGCTTCAACAAGGTGTTTAGAAGCTTTTCATGATGATTCCAGGGCCAAAGCGTCAAGATCACACATTGCCTAGCCCATGGATGGAGTTTTGGAGCAAGTCTACTTGAAGATGAAGATCGTCAAGAAGACTAGGTATCCATAGTTTAGATAGTGTGTTTTAGATCCAATTTGTAAAGTTTAGTATAGTTGATATGCTCAAGTGCACAACACACGTTTTCATGCTTTGGATTTGGTTTTCATGAATAGTAGATCAAAACAAGTTTACTTTATTTTTATGTATATTAGATGTGTTCTAAATATACATACATGCTTTAAACTTGCTAGACAAACTTATTTTGACTATTCTATTCATGTATTGAAAATCAAGTTTGATAAAAATACAAGTTTGGTTTTTGATAAAATTTGCAAGACTCGAAAATGAATTAATATGATTAATATATGTCTTGAAATTTTTATCACAAGTTTGTGTTTCCATATAAAATGATAAAACTATTTTTGGTGATTTTTAAAAGTGTTAAAAGATTTTTAGAAAAATATTTTCCCAGTTTTTCTGACCCCAGGCTTCTATTTAGTCGACTAAGTCAACTGACCTAGTCGACTAGGCAGAGGTCGGTCGACCGGGTCGGTCGACCGACGTGCACAAATCTGTGCACGTTTGGAGGCACTGGGATGGTCGACCGCGCCGGTCGACCGGAGCACTTACAGTGCTCTCTGTTTGTTTCGGTCGACCGGGCCGGTCGACCGCAGTTGCCCAACGGTCATATTTCCGACCGTTGGCGGTCGACCGGGCCGGTCGACCGTTGCCTGTCAGAGCTGCCAGCTCAGCTCTAACGGCTAGTTTTCTGATGGGCCTATAAAAGCCCCATCTCTTTGGGTTTTTTGGCCAAGTTTTTTAGAGCAAATTTTTCCTGACTTCTTCAGTGTTTTAAAAGAGTTTTCAAAAGAGTTTTAAGTGCCAAAAGATCAATCTTAATTGTTTTTAAGTGTTTTGTTATTGTAACATCCCATCCTCAGAATACGTACTCAGATGTGTATCCTGATTTTTTTATTATTATTTATTATTTTCTCTTACAATGGAAGGTACTGCGTGATTTGATCTCTCTGACAATCAGATTGGGTCAATTTTAGTTTTAAACACTGTTTCCAAATATTTTAGATTTTTCATAATTTTTCAGATTTTTTCTGAATTATTTTTATAAACACCCTAAAATCGGGATTAATCGGTACCGCTGGTTTATTCCTAAATTTTTAATTTACAACTGGGATCAAATTTTGAGAAACCGCTTTCATATATCTACTTAGAATAATATTTACTACCTTAATTCATTTTATGAGAATTTTCAGAATTTATCGGATTTTTGCCAGTTCTGGCGTCGATCGATACTGGCGACCGATTCCAGGATTTTTAATTCAAAACCTATAAAGAATTTCTTGAAACGAATTTCACCATGAGTCTTAGCATAATATTCTTGATTTTTGAGAATTTTTGCGGGTCGTTCCGAGATACTTGATTTCGGGACGATTTCGGTATTTTTCCGAAAGTTTTCCGCATTCGCAACCGAATCCCGGGAATCCGCCACTCTAACTGTTTTCACTTTTTCTTTCAAGAAAATATCTTCCTTTCATTTTCTTTTCCTTTTTCCTTTTTCTTTCCTTCCACCAAATTCTCCAAACTTCTCCAATCTTCAACCAACAATATCTTCTCCAAAATATCTTCTCCACCAAAAATATCTTCTCCAAAATATCCCAAACCACTCAAACACCTCTCCCATCACCATGGCCGGCCAAGAGACACCTCACCTCTCCATTTTTACAAAAAACCCCCTTCCCTAAACATTTTTACATCACCTTTACAAAATCCAATTCATATATAAACCTTTCCTTCTTCATTTCACTTCATTTTTCTCTTCACCAACCCTTTAACCACCACCAACTCCTCCTTCATCTCCACCACAACAACAACCACTACAACTTCTCTAACTCCCTACCTTCATCTTCTTCCTCCTCCATCTCCATTTAAACCACCACAACTTCAACAACTCCACCAAAGCCTCCACCTTCTCCTTTACCTTCTCCAAAACTACCACCACCACAAACCTCTCCACAAAACCCACCCGCCATCATCTCCTCAAGGGCCGGCCACTCCTTTGGATTGGGGCCGAGCTCTTCTTCGTCGGTATCATCTCCGGTGATTATTCCGGTAATCGTTTACGATTATTCCGGTAATCATTCCGGTGACGATTATAACGACACCACTACCAATAAAATCACCTTCCCTTCCCTCTCCTCCTCCTTCTCCTTGGGGCCGGCCACTCCCTAGGCCACCACCAAGGGGCGGCGCACCACCCTAGGGCCGGCGACCATCCAAGGGCCAAGCCCCTTTCCTTTGATCGCTTCGTGGTTTTCCTCTCCCGGGAAATCGGACGCGTAAAACTTCAAAATTGGCATTTTAGGCGAGTGATTTTCCTCGCCAGAAAATAGACTTGTATTAAAATCATTATTATGTTGTCCTTGGTAGCAGTGTGATGTGGTTGTACAGGTGTGTGTATTGTAATCTGTGGATATGTCCCGGACTGATATACTGTAATGCTTGTAATAGGATAGAACAACTCGTGCGACCATTCAGCCTCCGGTCTCTCACCATCTTGAAAGAGAGGTGATTGGGACCGTCAGGTTTCTCAGTTCAGCCTCCGGTCTCTCACTATCTCGAAAGAGGGGTGATTGGGACCGTCAGGTTTCTCAGCTCCATCTGGTTAGCATGCTTAGCGCTCAGCGCTTTATTCGCTAAATCCGTCCAGGCAAGTTGCTACCGGACCTTCCACTCGTTTCTAAAAACGAGTCGTCCCGGTAACCTCGCCAAGCGTATTAGTGTCTAAACTCTGTTCGCTACCTGTGCCTCCAGCATACTCAGCTCTACTTGGTTATATCACTTGTCAACCGATATGTTACCACCCGACATACTAGTACCAGATAATTGCCCCTTGTTATTACATGACTTGTCATTTGACGAATATCACCCTCTTGTCATGCTATCACTCGACACCCGGCATGATACACTTGACTCTTATGATTATCACGACTACGGGAATGATGACCTGACATCTTGATTTCTACTTGATACATTATAATACATACTGTACTCCTGAGATACATGTATTCCTGACTTGTTCCTGCTCATTCCCGGAATCTGATAAATACATAATAAATCAAAAATAAAAAGGAACAACTTGCATCGGGTCGGGGGAAACTCGCGGCTATCAATACATGTTCGTGTTTACAGTGGTATTAGGCATGTTGTGCAACTAAAACTTCCGGTCTGACCTGTGGGCCTCCAGGGGACCGAGGGGAGTGCTGGCTCCCTCCTTCCTGGTACCATCATGATAAGGGCATCCATAAGACCCTCCTGTAGGCCTTGCGGCCGGTTCCATACACCAGCGATGGAACGTCATGGGTCGTGGTCCCGGGCATGTACGGGACCCACTGTAAACATTGTTCGTTGATACCCCCGCTGGTTTCCCATAACAGTCTCAACTTACTCAGATGTGGATGTATGTGAAGTAGGACGCTATGGCACATACCTAGACATATAAGTAAGATGAGTAATAAGATTAAGCATTTAAAAGTGCTAATAACAATTCATTCGAGTTTGCCAGTTATAACATTGTGTCTCCTTTACATGCTTCTTATTCAGAATACTATATCAACTCTCATACTCTTATGCCACTTGGCTGTAACTTGGACATTTGTTTGGGAGGTTCTGACTCCCTTGAATTTGTATGTTCAGGTTCTGAAGCTTGGATTGAAGTGGAGCCCTCCACCGAAGATCAAGTTTTCTTCTCAGAGCAGGCTGACTAATCTTGGTTCCTTTTGTACCCGACTCTTCCTTCCAGCTTGCGGGACTTTCCTTCAGCTCGTGAGCATCTTGTATTCATATTGTAAATTTTACTTTTGTACCTGGCTGTGATATACGATACATGTAATAGTATATCACACTCTGTGAGAACTTTGTAAATTGTACTCCTTAAGTTGGCATGTGTATAAATACTACGTATTGTGGTACTGTGATTCTTGCCTGTACTGATGCTTAGCGTATATACGTAAGAGTACTTATAACTTGCGTATATACGTCGCAGTAATGTCTCCGTTCCCTCGGGATCGGGGCGTTACAGTTATTTTCAAAGAAAACAAGTTTTTGGGAATTGATTTCTTGTTCTTTATCTTCATATCATTTTGGTATTTTCCCAAGAGATTTTCTTTGATCAAAACACTTGTGTTTTCCACACTTGAGCTATATCTTCTATCCTATTCTATTAGGATCTTGTATTTGTGGAAAAAGGAAAGAGGTTTGTGGTTGAGATATACCACTTGTTGTAAACCCTTGATTTCTTGGTTGCTCCCTCTTTGGTAGAGGTTGAGGTTGTGATTTGGGTTGTTGGTTTGCTCCCTCTATTGTGAGGTGGAGATTGGTGTTTACTCCCTCTTGGTGAGGTGGAGTTGGTTGTTGGTTTGTATCCCTCAAGTGTGAGGTGGATTGGTTGTTGTATTGGCTACGGGCCTACCCCTCGGTTGTGAGGTGGTTGTTTGAGAGAGGAGTTCGGTACTCTATTGTTGTAAAAATCCTTCTCGGTGAAGGTTCCCTCGGTGGGAGTCCTCGATGGACGGTATAGTGGATTGGAAATCCTACACGGTGGTGTAGGCGGGGATGTAGAGCAAGGGTGCTCGAACCTCGTAACATATCATTGTGTTTGTGTTTGATCCACTTGTCTTTAAACTCTCTCTCTCTTTACATTTGTGCAAAGCATTATTCTCATTGCCATATCATACATATCATATATTGCTTGTGTTGCCTTGCATTGTTTCATATTGCTATATTACTTATATGCTTGGTTGTTTGTGTGTGCCTCACTTGTACCTAATCAACAAGAGCTTCACATAGCACCTCAACCCATTCAAGGGGAATCAAGAGGAGTTAGTCCAGAGCCCTTCAAGGGGAATTCGGCTACACTTGTTGATTGTACTAAGTGTGTTGCAAGATTTGCATTAGCTTCCGCATTTAGCACACTTAATTTTGCATTAAGTTTTAGATTAGCACTAACACCTATTCACCCCCCCTCTAGGTGTTCCCTTTACAAAAGTGTCCCCTAAAAATACTCCATAATAGGGGTTAACTCCCTCATTACGTGGGCAGTAATTGACCCAGTAATGAGGGTAGTTATAAACGAGACGCAGAGTTTTGGGCCTCGCGTTTTGCCATTGTGGTGATGCTTGAGAAACGCGAGCTTCAAATTCTGCGTCAAGCTTCTCGTGAGACGCGGGCTTTGAACTCTGCGTCTTGGTACTGCAGTAATGCTGAGACGCGGCTTTCATGCCCCGCGTCTTGGTCATTGCAGTGATATTGAAACGCGGGTTTCAACCCTCGCGTCTTGGTACTGCGCTGGTGGCGATGATTAACCTTGCGTCTGGAGTTTGGATTCTACTTTTTGATGACTTGTCTTCAGTGATTTTTAGACAGCCTACAATCTTCTCAATTTTAGTTAACATCGTTTCGAATCTCTTGAAAGCATCTAAGGCCTTTTGATCATTTGTCCGCTCAAGTGAGTCTCATTATCCTAAATAAATCTCATCAGAATATGGGATCATGTATTCAGTGGTATCTCATTGAGGTTTGTAGATACTGTGATATTGAAAAACTCTATCTCATTTTCCACAGGAACTACTCTATAAGTGATATACTGATGATTCTATATAACTCATTATTGATAGTCTCAAGATTTTCTGATTTGGTGTTCAATATTTTGTACTCAGTTGTTCTTACTTCATGTAATAAATGGGAGCTAATAGTTGAGTGATTAGGGACATAGGCAGTGTAGATGTATTGGCAAAGTTGATAGCAATATGGAGAGCAGATGCAACCTAATTGATTATCGTGCAATATTAGCAAAATTGACTTAGTTCTGAGACAATATGTATTTTTGGGCCACCAAGACTCGTACTTTAGGTCACCATGGCCCACTTCTCAGTTCTCCTTCCGTCATGCTTGGAGCTTATAATTGGATTGGACTATAGTATTGTTAGGATAATAAATGAAATAATACTCATTGACCCATGTCTCAATTGATGACCAGATTTTGAGCCCGTCAACTGTGCAAAATACAACATTAAAACTCCTGTAGTCCAAACAGATTTTTCTCTCGAGGTCAGAGACAGTAAAACCCAAGAATTGAAGCGATGGAACAAACCTAAGAATTAAAGCCAAAGAATCATAACAACAAGATTACCTAAATCACAACAGAAGTTACCGGTTATATCTCAATTCCCTTTCACCAATATTTGGACCTAAAGCCCATCTTTTCTTTTACTAAAAACCTAAGCACCACTCGCTAACAAATATAGAACTCATCATACTGCCCACATGTGACAATAGTCATTATAAATCACCATAAGAGGCCATAAATCCTTCATTTTTATCCCATTATCAGGCTTTCTCCAAAATCGTGTGGTTCACAATTAACTTAGATAAGTGTGGTTCAGAGAGAGCTTAATTGAGTGTGTCCAAAAAAAATAATGAAAACATAAACTAAATGAAAAGTTAGATATCTAAGCTACATGCTTGAGGTGTAGGTCTATCTTGTTGGAAAGGCAGATAATTGGTTATACATGAAAAGGCAAGATTAACTCATAATTATACCTCAAGAAACTTCTATAATCCAAAAAAAAAAATTCTCTCCCAAGGTCAAATCCATGAATTCAAGTAAAGGAACAAACTGAAGAATTGGAGGCATAAAGCTATGACTATAGGGACAACTAAATCAGAATAAACATTACCAATTATATCTCAATTTTCTTTTACAACTTTTAGGACATAACTTGCCTTTCTTTTACTAAAAACAAAAGCACCACCTATTAGCAGATGTAAAACTCATCATATTTCCTAGATGTGGAAGTAAATCATCATAAATAACATAGGAAGTCATAAACCCTTCAGTTTATCTCAATTAGGCTTTCACTGAAATTGTGTGGTTCAGTAGCAGCATAGTTGAGTCTGGTTCCGAGGAAGTTCAAATGAGTGTGTCCACAAACATTAGCAATATAACTAATAATGTTCAAGAAATGAAATTTAAACATCTAAAGCTATATGCCTAAAAACGAACATACATCATTGTGTTGCCAAAAAGGCAGATATCTGGTTATACATAAAAGTTCAAATGTAACCCATCTAATTATACCCAAGAAACTTCTATAATCCCAAAAAGTTTCTCTCTCTCAAAATCAAACACAGAAATTGAAGTTAAGGAACAAACTCAGAAATAGAGCCAGAAAGTCATGATCATAAGGTCACCTAAATTAGTCCAAAGTTATCAGCTATATCTGAATTCTCTTTTACCACTTTAAGGACCCAACTCATCCCTTTCTTTTACTGAAACCTAAGAAGCCATTAACAGATGTACAACTCATCATATTGCCCAAAGGTGAAAATAACCACTATAAATCACCACAAAGGCCACATATCCTTCATATTTATCCCATTATTAGGCTTTCACCAAAATATTTGCTTCACAGTAAACTTTGATGAGTGTGGCTCAAGAGAAGCTTAAATGAGTGTGTCCGCAAATAACAATGGAAAGTAACAATGTATGGTAATTGAAATTTAAATATCTAAAGCTACATGCCTAAAAGAGCACGTATATCATTGTGTTGTTAGAAAGGCATGGAACTAATTCTACATGAAACTGCAAGGATAACCAATCTAATTATACCTTCAAGAAGCTACTATAATCCAAAAAGATTTTTCTCTCTCAAGGTCAAACCCAGGAATTAAAGTTAAGAAACAAAATCAGAGATTGGATCCACAAAGCCATAGCCATAGGTTACCTAAATCAAAATAAAAGGTATTGGTCTTTCTCAAAAAAAAAAGGTATCGGTTACATCTCTATTCTCTTTTACCTTTTTTATAACCTAGCTCATCCTTTCTTTTACTGAATCACAGGTGTAGAACTCACCATATTGCCCAAAGGTGACAATAACCATCGTAAATCATCATAGGACGCCATAAATCCTTCATTTCTATCCCATTATTAGGCTTCACCAAAATTGTGTGGTTTCAGAATATGCTTAGATGAGTGTGATTCAAAGGAAGCTTAAATGAGTATGTCCCCAAACAACAATAATGTGTAGCAAATGGACATTTGAATATCTAAAGCTACATGCCTAAAAGAGCATATGTTATCAGATAGGCAGATATCCGGTCATACGAGAAACTGCAAAGGTAACGCATCTAGTTACACCTCAAGAAACTTCTATAATTCAAAAATGATTTTTTATTTTCCTCTCAAGGTCAAACACAGGAATTGAAGTTAACGAATAAGCCCAAAGATTAGAAATACGATGTCCTGACTCATGACCAAATATGTTAGCCTTAACCCTATGTAGTATGGATACTTTGATGAAGGAGACACCTTGTGTTGGATAAGTCTTACCCGATACTTGAACACTTCGATACTTGATCTATACATGTCGGATACTCCTTTTGATGTATCCTAAAATTTACAATGTCTATTAGATGCATGTAAAACATTATTTATGTGTCCAAAACTTGAAAGTCAAAAAGCAATCTAATGTTTGAATGATAGGTTTACAATTATATTATATTAGACATATTGCATTTATATAATTCGGATTGTTTCTTAATCTTAATAAAGTACATTATTATTTGATGTAATTATTAGTTTATATAACTAAAAAATATTTATAATGTCTAAAGATAATGTTGTCCTTTAACTATTAAAACCTTACAAATTTATGCTATAGATAATGAACATTAACATCCACAAGTATATGCACAAGTATAATTTTATTATTACTAACCCCATGGTGTATCCTCATACACGTATCACATTTGTATTGCTATCCCATATTGGTATTGATTCATCATGTATTTGAAATCACCTAGAGGCGAGTGAATAGGTGATATGCTAATCAAATGTGAAAATTAAAAACTTAATTAACAAATCTACAAATAAAAGAATTAAACAATTCCAAGAATGTATATCAATTGAGCAAAAGAAATATCAAGCATGTAATGATATAAACAATATGAGCATGCAAGATATTAAAAAAGAGTGAGTTAGAGAAAGAAAGAGAGAGAAGAGCAATCGCAAATACGGGAGATTTGTTTCGAGGTTCGAGCAACTTGCTCTACGTCCCCGCCTTCACCGTATTGAAGATTTTTCACTATAATCTAATCTCGTAAAGATCACTCAGTGCCGCACCACCTACAAGTTTCCTCAAAAACTCTCGGACCCGTAAGTCCCTCACTCGTTAGCGTAAGAACTACAATCACGAACCCGCAAACTCGCTTCGAGGCCGCAACCTCAAATCACTCTCAATACAAATTAAAAAAACTAGTAATCAACACTCTTGACCATAAATAAATTCTCTCACAAACAAGAAACTCTACAGGATAGATGTAGAAATGATAAGCTCAAGTTTGTACGAGAAAACAATGAGAATATTAAGATTTTATGGCTCAAGAAAAAACTTTGAAAACTTCTCTAAAAGATGAAAAAAGAGTACTTGAAACTTGATAAAAATCTCCCTTAAGAATGAAATATTTGCTCTAAAAACTTTGTTGAAAACTCTCTAAGAGATAGGGAAGTTAAGTTCATGGAACTTAGTGAAAATCTTTCTTATAGATGGGAAAATATTAGCTCCTGAAAACTTAAACTTAAAACCAAAACCTAAACAATATATATAAGCCCACAAAAAATCAAAACAAACAAAAAGAAACAAAAAAAATTCTTTACTGTTTGGCCAAACGGCTAGTTTAAACTAGCCGTCAGGCTGGGCCTGTCAGAGAGCAGTGCCCTCTGGTGCTCAGTCGACCGGGTCGGGCCTACCTGAGAGCGTTGCTCTCTGGCGCTAGGTTGAGCAGGCTAGGCCTCTCTGGCCCAAGGTCGACCAGGCCGGTCGATCGGGCCCAACAGCCTACGGCTGTGTCATTTCGGTTGACCGGGCCGGTCGGCCGGGTTGACAGCCCAAACAGTTTTCTTATATTACTTAAGAGTATTCAAAATATATTTTTAAAAATATTTTTTAAAAAAACAAATTAAATTCTATAAAAATCCCAAAAATAATCAATAATATGTGTGAATAAAAATTGACATATATATCAAATAACTAATTTCTTTTTGAGATTTTAAATGTAATTTTAAATATAAATTATTAAAATATTTAAAAATAAACTCTTTAAAAATTCAAATAAATATTTATAAAATTCACAAAATAAGTTTATATAAATACAATAGAGCATAAATATGTGTGAACATAAATTACAAACATATGAACTTCTTTTTGAAATGTTTAAATTCATTTTTGAAATATGAATCATTTAAAAATATTTTTTCAAAAACTAAAACTATAAACTTAAAACTTTTGCAAACAAGTTTTTCTAAACTTATATAAAATACAAAACAAGTTTTTCAAGCTCAACTGAAGAACAAATGTGTATGTACAAATTTCAATACACATATCAAACAATTAAAACTTATTTTTGAGAATTTTTTTCTTATAAAATAAACTTTTAATAAAACCAAATTTATAACTCATCAAAATAAGTTTTTTTAATCAATAGAGCTCTAATATATATGAATAAAATCTAATACATATTAGAAACTATAAAACTCATTTCTTTGAGATATGAATCATGTATACACAAGATTTGAGTTTAAAAAATAAAGTATAGAATCTTTTTAAATCGATATTGTTAAACTCAACTTCTTGAAAACCAAAACACAAATTCATAATCAATGAATACCATCAAGCTAATATTAAAACTTTTATGTGTGTATGAACTTGAGCAATCAAATTTAATCTAAACTTTACAAAACTTCTAAACACTTGTAAACTCTTTTACAAAACTTTAAGTTTTCTTTTTCTTGATCTTCGTCTTCATCTTGTCTTGATCCAAACTTTAAGTCTTCATGTTTATGCTTAAACTCTTGAATCGGCATTAGTTGAGTTCAAACCTTGACTTTGAGTTTATTGATGAAGCTAAATATCAAACTAAGATCTTGATTAAACCTTTAAACTTAAACATCACAATATCATTAGTACTATAACTATATGAATTAATCATCATTAAAACTAGAGTGATAGGTCTTTGGGCCAACAGTATTGTGTGTTTGCAAACCTACACAAAAAAATATGTGCAAATATTTTTTGTAGGATCCTTGCTGCACCCATGTTCTTAAAATTTAGTTCTATCATCGTGTTCGTATCGTGTCATAGTCGTGTCCTAAATTTGTTGTTCGTGCTTAAATCTGAATAAAAGCTTCAATTATATCTCCCATTCTTTTTTATCACTCTTAGGGTCTAACTCGTCCTTTCTTTTACTAAATCCTAGCACCACCCATTAATAGATGTAGAACTCACCAAATTGTTCAAAAGTGACAATAACCGTTGAAGATCACCATAGGAGGCCTTCATTTTTATCTCATTATTAGGTTGTCTCCAAAATTCTGTGGTTCAAAGTAATCATAGATAAAGTGGTTCAAAGGAAACTTAATGAGTATGTCAATAAGAAATAATAATAATTAATAATGTGTAGTTCACATTATTAGTTATCATCGTTTCTTGTCGACATACTCATTAAATTGTGTAGCAAATGGAAATTTGAATATCTAAAGCTACATGTCTAAAAGAGCACTATATCATTGTGCTGTCAGAAAGGTGGGCAACTCGAAAAGTAACTCGTCTATTTATACCTACTACAATCCAAAATGTATTCTTGTCTCTCAAGGTCAAACTCGGCAGGAATTTAAGTTAAGGAACAAACCTAAGAATTGGAGCCACAAAACTATGATCATAGTGTCACCTAAATCAGAACAATAGTTACCGATTATATCTCAACTCTTTTTTACTGTATAAATTATATACTGATGGAGAGTTAAGAGCTTTAACCTGCCTCTTCAAAGGAATTAGTCAGGGATGTTGTGTGCTAATAAAACAGTTCATGAGGTGAAAATGCTAGACATAGTATACTTGATATTATATAATAAAATGAGGTAAGCTAAATCATTATCAAGCATTGATGCAAGTTTTGTTTGGTCCATCACACATAATACCAAATTATATTCATAATCTCTAATTAAACTGCTAGTTTATTAGAAATTAGTCATGACCCAATATACTACCAAACCAACAGCACCAACAACTATCAAACTCATTAAATTTGCAGAAAATAGAGGAGCACAAACCTTGGGCAACGTTGATCGATTACATGAGATTATTGGCCCAAACCCTAATGTCGTTAATTTTGTTGAAGTTGCCCCCTTTTTCCGATTCCTCAATAGCTGCAGCCGCTTCCAATTATCAACCTGATAATTAACAATCAATAACAACATAAATAAACAAAGAAAGCCTAATTGTATGATTAATTTTCTGATTCTATTGGGAAATAGAAAACCCTATACCGAATCTAAGAAGAAGGCAAATGGAAAGCGAAACCCTCGATGCCGTCAATTTTACGGTCCCAAATTCTTCATTTTTTTTTTTTTTTAAATGTTTTTCCTTTTTCAGCCATTTATGGCTCCGAATTTGGGAAAGCGAGTTTTTAAATAAAATATGTTTTTTTTTTTTTTTTTCAAATTTCAAAGAGGAAGGCTAGGATCGTTTTATGCTCCGCGATCAGACACAAGGGATTTAAGCCCATTTTCTTTCCCCCCCCCCCTAAATATCAATCATTACAAAAATAACAAGACAAATTAATAGGTTATTTATTCAATAATTTTACAACCCTATTTAGTAGATGTAACACTTACTTGCTCCATAGAAAATTAACGGTCTCATGACTTTAGGGCTTAGCTCATGGTCTTTTTCAAATAAAAATTAAAAAATATACAAATACACTAGAATTATAGGCCCGTGCAAATGCACGTAACATCTAAACAAAAATTTGTAAAAGAAAAAAGATAACAAGGGATTAAAGCAAGTTAATTAATTGAAATTAGGTATAGGACTTAAAAATCTTCTCTTAATAATTAAATTTTAGAATAAATTTGAAAACTATGATTTAATAATTATAATAATCATAATAGATGTGAATTCTAAATTTTATAAAATTCTTATTAGAAAGTGATCATAATGATGATGTTTTGGCTTAAGTCTCTGTCCTTCACGTACGAATTGTAATTTGATAAGTTTCTTGTTTTAGCTTTATTTTATTAGTAATTTTCCCTCAAAGTTTGTTAGGTTGATATTCGTATTTGATTAAGTAAAATTTTATTAAAATTCTAATATGATAGTTTTCATATTTTTATTTAAGATCAAGATCTATTGTTCTAAATTTCTATTTCTTATTAATTCCCATATTTATATATGTGTGAGATGCAAATTTGCAAAAACGCATTAAGGAAAAATTGGAAAATTGTTTGTTTTAGTACTTGTTATATTAGAAAGAGTTATAATTGTTATAAAACAAAGACCATTAAGATACAAAAATATGGGCATTTCGCTACACCCTTATGTCTAATCGTAATTAGAAGGGAAAAAAAACTCAACTTCATATTTTGTTCTCTTCAGCCATCTCTTTTTTTAAAGTAAGAACGTGCGTTCACGTGTCAAACGCTGAAGCGTTCCTTAGAGGTGAAAAACGAAAATTGTCCCTAAATAATCACCTCAAAAAGCGGACCGCTTTTAAAATGCCCTATTTTTTAGGACTGCGATTATGATCACAGTCCTCGCAAAACGATCACAGTATAAAGGACTGCGACTATGATCGCAGTTCTCACAAAATGATCGCAGCCCTATTTCTGAGGATTGTAATCATGATCTCAATCCTCATAAAATGCGCTATTTATGAGGACTACGACTATGATCGCAGTCCTCACAAAGATGTCATTTTTCTGAGTCTTTATAGGATTGCGACCATGTTCGCAGACTTCTTTATTAGGACCGCGAGTATGATCGTAATATTCACAAAAATGTCTTATATTTGAGTCTTTATGAGGACTGCGACCATAATCGCAGTTCTAAAAAGACCATGGTCGCAGTTCTTGCAAAACACCCTATTTTTGAGTCTTTTGTGAGGATAACGCATGATCACAGTCCTCACAAAATGATCTATTTTCTGAGTCAGTCCTCATAGAAGATTGTGACATGAGTCGCAATCCTCATATCAGCATCACCATCATCATCAAACCCCCCTCCACTAACATCAAATGATCGCTAATACTTTTTAGATCTAAACACAAATAAAAACTCATTGCAAGTACGAATAAAATGAGATCTGCAAAAAGCTCAATCCCCAATAGAAAATTTCAGGGCCTCCGCCCCTGCCCTCTTCCAACCCCCACGGCGACCTGACCGCGCAAGTCGATCAACAAATTATTCTGCGTCAGAATCAAAGTTGAGGGAAGAACAATGTCAAGGGCAATGGAAAATGGTAAAATAGAAAATGAAAATATATAAACAAATGATGGTTGAGAGGAATCAGTCTATAATGACGTGGATGAGGCTGTCGCGAATCAAATTATGACGCTGGTTTTTTTCTTCTAATTATGCAGTAAAGCAAGTGGTTGTAACAAAATATTACACAAATATATATAAATACATACACACATACATACTTGTGTCCTTCCAAAAGAATTTGAGCCCGGATCCTTCCCACTCAAATTTAACCCTCCGACATTCGAATAATACAAGATCCACTCTGTTAAAATTGATTTATATTATTTCAAGTATGTATAAACCAAAAATCAAATATTTTGAATACTTTTTGTACTAGTTAATCTCTTCCTACCGTTCGATGCAAAAACCTAGGACTTATGTGGGCTCCACACAGCCCATCGGAAATAAAAGAAACAGAAAAGAGGATCCACGTAAAAGTGAACGAAAAAAGAAAATGAACAGTAGGCAGCTGCCACAGCCGACTACAATTATTCTCAAGTTATATATAGAGATATCATTATTAAATGCGTCATCTTATAATTTTTTAGGTATACTATATCATATATTTTTAATATTTTCTATTTAGGATTGTTGTGGTAGATAAATCTCACTAATTTGTGTTGGATGAATCTCCACCACAAGCGACTGGATGCTCCCGATCAAACACGTCAGAGTACACATAGAAGAGACACCTTTCAAGTTAGGCATCCGTGTAGTGCCAGCGTAAGACCCTCGGGTGTGAGAATCAGTAGGTGAAAAGATAGGAGGTCCATGCAGAGAAAAATTGCCCGGCGTGTTTTGGTGGTGGACCGTGCAGAGAAAAATTACAGCTGTGTAATGGTGGACTAGCATAGAAAAGCTGCTAGTATAGTGGAGTGTGTGCTTTGAGAGTTAGGGAAACTATCCCTTCTCCTTAGAGAAGAATGATAATATATAGCCGACATAGATGCTCGCTTGGAGGCAAAATTGGTATATTGTTATAACTACACGATCTGCACATGCTGAATTTATTGCAATGGTCATAATCACCGACGCTAGTTGCTAGGGATTGCATGCAGAAAAATCTTCCATTGTCTATAACTGCATGCATTGATAGGATATTACATGTTATGAACTTGGAGGAGAATGGAGCTGCATAACTGTCAGTAGAGATCAAAGATGATCTGTTATTGGAGCTTCAGATTTGGAGCTGAAACTTTCAGAACAGGGAGGATCTCGGAGTGGAGAAGACCCTGAGTAGGTTAGGACTTCGGAATGGTAAGGCCTCAGACTGGCGGATGTTGATGCTTAAAAAAAGACAGGCAGCCTCTCAAAATACAGTTCAGCAACCAGCCCGGACAGTGTTTAACCTGCCTATATGTCTAAGACACAGATAAGCCAAAGACTTGCTGAAAATAACTGAGGAGGAGTAGGCTTAGCTTCGCTCAAAGCAAGTCATGTTAGCTTCGCATGAAACTTCCTCGAACTAGCTTCGCACGAAGCTCAAACTAGCTTCGCGCGAAGCTTCACCCACACAGTGGTCTAACTTAACAGAGTTCTTCCCACTTTTGTTTTTCACCACTTTCGCCCCCAAACCAAACACGCCCAACAACAAAAAGCTCATTAGGAAAGTCGGGGCTTGGGTTTGACGAAATCTGCTGCAATGTCTAAGTTAGTTTTCTATAAAAACAAACCATACTTTTGAAACGAAGATCGAACTATCGCGTCTTGACCCAATGGGATGATATGCCACACAACATCTCACCGTCAATCGACGAATAAATATACTTGATCTTTACATACAAGACTGCTACATGCTTTTAGGCTTTGAGTTCATAAGTCGTCAATCGTGCTAGGGCTGGTGAACCCGAGATTCATTACTGATGCACTAGTGATCATGAAGAGATGTAGACTCAGTAGACTCGGGTCACTGGGGGCACCGTGGACTTCATGGGATCCACCTCCCTCTCCTCCTCCTCGTACCCCTCTTCTTCTTCGCTGACGTCGTTATCGTCACCGTGGCCGTGCCCCTCTTGATGATGGTGCCCTTGATCTTCTTCACCGTGTCCTTCACCTTCCTCAGTGCTGGCTTCTTCTCATGGTGTTCTCCCCTTTCAACACATGCGCGCATGCAAAACAAGAGAAGCCATGTTGTGAAGTGAACCAACTACTGAAACAAAAATAGCAACATCGAAAAGGAAGTGAACCAACTTTGATATGATGAGTGATGCATGCCACTTTTGCGGCCTCAATGGCCATTGGAAAAGGTAATATTTTGTCTGGGCTTGACAAGTGAAAAGACCTGTAATTAAAGAGGAAATTTCTGAGCAGGGACTTTTGCGAGTGGGAGTTCTTTGCATGCTCATGATCCTATTATCAGCATGGAATTTATTATGAACGTTGTGGGTGAGGGGACTCATAACCTTTTCCCAAACGAGGTTTGCAAACTTTATATGCATGTTCCCCTCTAGCGGGTTGCAACAGCAGAAACACGAGAAGAAGAAAAAAGAATAATGACAGAGGTGGAAGATGGAGGAGTTAGATGGTTGAGTGGCTTGGCGGGTGATGTCAGCAAGAGGAGGAACCGCGTCGGCTCAGAGTGGTTTCAGAAGTCGCGCCAGTGGAAGATGTGGTTAGAGCAGTGACAATATCAGAGATGTATCACGTGGTTATCTTCGGGCACTTTTGTGTGCACGATTTATGAACTTCTGTGAGGCTTAAGGTTTTTGTACTTGCTTGAGATTGTTTTCTTTAATTCATTTGAAGGAAGGCCCGGGGTCATATTATTATTATTGCTCACCGTTTTTTTTAAAATAAAAATAAATAAATAAACAACAACGAGGTGACTTCACTGGTCATCATAGTCCAATAAGTTTTAAGTGTTCAAGTTGGTGTATTAGTTATCATTGAAGAAAATTATTAAAAAACAAAAAAAGTTAAAAATAAATATCAACCCAAACAAAATTTGAAAAAAATAATCAAATGGCACATTGGGGCATTTGATTCCCTTGTTAAACTCTTTGTCTTTACTCTTGCCTTCTATTATTATTTAAGCATGCGAGTCTGCTTCGCCCTATATTATAAGGTTAATTATGTGCAAGTGCACTCTGTAATCTGTATGCACGTTGTGCACGCGTACATAGACCTTGAAATAAAGGTATCTATATCTCTTCTCTGGTCCCAAATATCCTAGCTTCATACGTATGTTTTCTGCACCTGTCAATATCAGTATAAAAGTCCAAGAGTGCAGGAAAAAAATTACGTAGACATTTCTTCTTGTTTAATAAGATGAGTAATCGCTATTTATTTTGATTTTAAGTGTAATCCATCATAATTGTAATTACCCAATATATATTTTTTTTTACAGTCACCGTTCAACTAACTGGTTTTTTTTATTTTAGGGATATTGGGGCCTCGGTCTCCTAAAATAATAAAGAATAAAGAGTTACAAGAGGGAGATGGTGGTGGTGATGGTGGAAGCGAAAATACAGAAAAGCAAACCTAAAATGTCAATAAACAACACATTATGACAGCTTGCCGCACTAAGGGTTTTTCGCAGTGCGATTGCGTATGCTTCGGCGGATAAACTTTCGTGATTTATAATAAATATACACACCCTTTATTTTTCATATTATTTCTTTGTAGTTCTCATAACTAATTAGAAATTTTATTTTTTTTTGTTAATAATGCAATTAAAAGTTAATAAAAAATAATAAGAAACATAAATTGTGGTGCACCTAACCCTTTCTCTCTGATAATATAAATAGAGATATTAAAATTTGCACAAGTTAAATTACAAAAAAATCCCACCAGTGGTTCTCTGAGAAAGAAGTAAAAATAGCAAAACCCCAATCCTGCCTTCTTGCTGGGACTAGTTATGTAGATCTGAAAGTGCCCATCTGTTGGCATGCCACAACTGCAATTGCGAGGTTTTATAATGTGCACGTTGTGCATGCAAAATAATAGAACCAAAAAAAAGGAAAAAAATATCTTATCCCTGCAATTTTTTTTTCCCTTATCTCTACTCTCATCGGCATCTGCTACTGACGCATGTACCCATGAAAACAATATTGTAAGGTATGAGTACCTGAATACAAACAAAAAGAAAAGTCAATGCACGCAAGCTAATCTTGGTGCAAACTCTCTAATCAATCTAATTAGAGAGGCGAGAATATATATTTTCTTTGTTCAGATCACATGGCAAGGTTTTTGTTTGTAATGTGTATGGATCAGTGTTACCTAACTCGTTCCACACGTGATGGCGTTGCCAAAGAACTGGTGAAGGATATATTAGAATGAAGAAATTTGAGAAGAAGAAGAAGATAAGAAGGCAGTGGAATATGAGACGGCAGTAGTAATGGTGACAGATCTGATGGAATAAAGGATGAAATGGGTTGAATTTTATTACAACTGAAAACAATCAAATTAATGGGAGGTAAGTTATAAAGAAGAGAAGATTTTAACCAAAAAAAAAAATCACGATGACATTGGGTTAGCAAAAGATAAATAGTAAGTGGGATTTGATATTACTAGATCAGGATTTAACCAAAAAGAATGAAATTGAAAGAAGAACTAAAAGAAACTTTAACTTTTAGGAGGAGTACAACAGAAGTTCTCACTATAGTAAGTTATTTATCTGTTAAAAAAATTTAGTATGAGGTATTAATTTACAGAGGAGGTGAAATTATTAAGATTAATTCCCTGTTTATTAGCCTTCTCATTGAGATAACAAATACAATTATGTTGACATATCATTAATATTATTTGTATTAGTATATATAGAAGCGCAAATGCCACTTAGTTGAGTGGTAACCCCTTTTTAGTAGGCAAGTGGTCCATGCGTGATGTGATCAACGCCGATACAACAAGAGAGTAAAACCGAGTTGAAAACTCGGCAGCGGAAACATAGAAGATCTACCACCAATAAATAATCACCACAAAATATAAGAACACCGGATTTAACGTAGTTTGACAAGAGTGCCTACATCTACGGGGAGGAGGGGAGAAATTATATTGAAATCAGAGAAGAAAATACAAGAGTTACAAGAATTCTCTCTCACACACAACTCTCAATGCCAGAAATATCTCTTAAACTTGACTTTTCTGACTTGCTTTCAAAGACCACCCCTAAAGGGTTTATATAGGCTCATAGGATGATCCTAATCCAACCCAAACTTTAACAATACAATCAGCATCGCCTCAAAGAAAGAAGAAAACTCGAATTCAATTCAAATTGGAAACAGAACCCGAAAAGAAAATTGCCATAACCGATATAAGTCGAAATGTGCACTAGTCGACTATAAGAAAATATCAGTCGACTACTCTGACAAAATGAGAACCTTACTTTATGTTGCAAGTACTAGTCGACTATACAGGAATAATAAGTCGACTAGGCTAGACAAAAGTCGACTAATATTGTTTATAAGTCTTTTATAATATGCACAAGTGATGTGCATGTCCGGGATTGATCTCTGAAGTTTGTAACACTCCACATGAACCTAATTCTTCTCCAATGAATATGAAGCACTCAAAATACTAATATTCTCCACCTTGACTCCTGTTCATTTAGTCGCTTTGTAGAAATTGGCCTCCACTTCATTCACTGTGCTTTCTCCCCCTTTTTGCGACTATACATGGCTCCCTCCAAGAGCCTGTTCTCCTTCTTACCTTTGAACTTTGATGAAGTTCAGAGATGCTCTGAACTTCTCCACCGAGATGATCTTCATCATCATGTCTGCTAAATTCTTCTTTGTACTGATCCTCACCAAGTAGATCACCTTGTCACTGAAGACCCACTGACGTATCTTGTGATACCTCACATAAATGTGCTTCGTCCGCTTGTGATACCTGTGAATCTTAGCAAAATGAATAGCACTCTGACTGTCGCAATGATCCCGATCTGAGTCATGTATGATACCGAAAGTCTCAACCAATCCTCTTAACCACAAATCTTCCTTTGATGTCTCAACTGCAGCCATGTACTCTGCCTCTGTCATTGAAAGAGCAACAGTATCTTGCAACTATGCCTTCCAACTAATGACGCACTCATTTACCGTGAACACATACCCCGTCGTAGATCTTCGCTGATCATGTTCTCCTGCATAATTTGCATCAACATAGCCTTGTAATATCCTAAGCTTCCCGTTCCCAATCTCTTAAACATTAAGCCTAGTCTTGCAGTCCCTCATAGGTATCGTAATACGCACTTCACTGCTTTTCAATATTGCTTTCCGGATTTGACATGAACCGACTTATTGTACTAACTGCATAGGTTAAGTCAGGCCTAGTGCAGACCATAGCATACATGAGTGATCCACCGCACTAGCATATGGTACTAAAGCATCTCCTCCTCCTCTTTCGGTGATTGTGGACACTGCTTAGAAGATAATTTGAAGTGATCTGTCAAAGAAGTGGTAATTGGTCTTGCTTCTGTCATGTTGAATCTTTCCAACACCTTGAGAACGTAATTCTCTTGGGATAATCAAAGTCTTCCTGAGTCTCTGTCTCGAGTGGTCTACATACCTAAGATCTTCCTGGCTTTTCCCAAATCTTTCATGTTAAATTTCTTCTTTAGTTGAGCTTTAAACTTCTGAATATGTGTCTTGTTTCTCGCAACAATCAGCATATTATCCACATATAACAGCAAATATGTCGGATCATTATTGTGCTTGAAATAAACACAATTGTCATACTAACATCAGTTGTGTCTAGTCTTGATCATGAAAGAGATGAACCATTTGTACCACTGCCTGAGAGACTGCTTAAGTCCATATAGAGACTTGTTTAGAAGACATACCTTGGTTTCTTATTCTTCCTGAATATAATCTTCAGATTGCTTCATGTATATCCTTTCCTCCAGCTTACCGTGCAAAAATGTTGTTTTGACATCCATCTACTCTAATTCTAGATTAAACTGAGCTACCATTGCCAACAACATCCAAATAGACGTATGCTTGACTGCATGAGAGAAGATCTTATTGTACTCAATACCCTTCTGCTGGGCATATCCTTGGCAATTAATCTTACCTTGTGCTGTTCATTATCCATCTTGTGAAATACCTATCTGTAACCTATTGCCTGGGAGTCCTTTAGAAGACCGATCAATTTTATATTTGATTTCTATCCAAAGACTCCATCTCCTATTTCATAGCTGTAATTCACTTGTCGTAGTCATCTTCCTCAATCGCTTTCCTGTAATTACTAGGATTGCTTGTTTCTATTATTAATGTGAATGAGACATGATCATTTTCTCAGTCATACCTTATTGGTGGCACCGTAACTCTGAGTAACTGCCTCAACAGTCTAGGACTTGAAGACCTCGCTCGCTCATGTGTACAAGACGCATGTGCCAAAGCCTTGTAGTATCCTCTTTCTCCATTGTTGTTGAAGCATCAGCGACAATAATACTTCTTGTATAGGTTTTTTGTCTATTCTCCTTTAGAATCGTCATAGAGCCCTTGTAACTTGATACCTTCATCTGCACCTGAAAATTTGCACCATTGAGCTTCCAACGAGAGAAGATTCTTTCTTAAATCTTGAACGTGACACATGTTCGTGAGGGTTCGAACCTGTCCATCAAACCTCCTCATAAGGATGTTGCCAATACCAACTGTCTTGCACACGACATCATTACCTATCAGAATAGAACCTCCGTAATAAAGCTTATATGTACTGAATCACTCTTTTTTTGGGCACATGTGATATGTGCACCCCGAGTAAAGTAACCAAGTGTCTGAGTACTTATCTTTTTCTGTCTGAGCTGTTAAGATATTACATGGATTCTCATCTGCTTGTTCGACAACTCTGACTTGATCTGGCTTTTCACTGGTCCTAACCCATCAGAATTCTTACCGCCTTTCTTCTTCAGCATCTCCTTGTGTTTCATACAATTTTTCTTGAAATGCTGATTTCTTGCAATGGTAGAAAGCAAAATTGTTAGAAGACTCTGGATCCTTTTTGGGTCCCCTACTCTTTGATCTCCCCCTATGGCACTTGACAACCAGTCCTAAAGTCTTCTCTGTAAAATTTATTTTCTTCATCAGCTCGTTATTCTAGAGCATCTGTCCGATATCTTCTAACTCTAAGGTCTCTTTACCATACATGATGATGATTGCTAAGTGGTCATAATTTGATGGAAGAAAAGAGAGTAATTGAAGAGCTTTGTCTTTTTCTTAAGCCAACAAGTAGCTTAAAATCCTATTAAAGTATTAAGATATTGTAAAATAGGCGTACATTCTTTCATCCAAAGGCGGTATAACTGCTTCTTCATGAAGAGCATGTTCGACAAACTCTTCATCATGTAAAGTGTAACGCCCCGATCCCACGGATACGGAGACGTCACTGCGACGTATATACGCAGGTCAGAAAGTGCCCCCACGTATATACGCTAAGCAATGAGTACAATAAGAATCAGAGTACACGACTAAGCGTGGTATCCATACATATGCCAACTGAAAAGTACGACTACAAAGCTATCACAGGATATGATAAAGTATTACACGTTACATGTGTATTACATCACAACCGAGTCCAAAAGTAAAAGATACAATATAAACACCAAAAAGCTCACGAGTTGGATGAAGATCCCGTGAGTCAAAACGGATAGTTCTGGCACGAAGAACAGGAACTAATCTGCCTGCTCACAAAAGAAAGCTTGATCCTCTGTGGATGGCTCCACTTCGATCCAAGCCTCAGAACCTGAATATGCAAATCCAAGGGGGTCAAGACCTCATAACAATAATCAGGCTACAGCCAAATGGCTAAGAGACATAAATAAGTAAGAGGGAACAGTAAGATAATATCAATCAGTAGGAAATGAAAGCATAAAGAGTAAGAGTCTGAATACAATGGATCCACAGTTAACGTCTTAATATTATTACTTGTCTTACTATGATATCTAGCTATGTGACCCAGCGTCCCAGCTCACATAGATCCATATCCTAGTAAAGCAAGGTTGTTATTGGAAACCAGCGGTTGTATCGACGAACTATGTTTACAGTGGATCCCGTACATGCCCGGGATAACGGTCCAGGATTGTTCCGTTGCTTGGTGACGGAAGCCAGCCGCTAGGCTAACAGGAGGGACTTATGTATGCCCTTTATCATGATAGTATTCAGGAAGAGGGAGCAAGCACTCCCCTCGGTCCCCTGGTGGCCCACAGGTCAGACCGGAACATGAGTTGCACAACATTCCTAAAACCACTGTAAACACGAACACATATCGATATTCGCATGTTTTCCCCCCGACCCAATATAAGTTGGTCCATTTTATACAAAAGTCAAGTGTATCATGCTTGGTTCAAGTGATGGCATGATAAGTGGTGATATCCATTTATTAACGAGTTATGGTATGGAACTACACAATAATAAGTCATGAAGTAATAAGAAGAAATGTCCATCAAGTAACATGTCATGAAGTACCAGTTATGAAGCATAAGTAACAATAATACATAGCACATGAACCAATGATAAGATCCAAATTCAGAAAAGAAATCAACTAAGACAAACAGTCAGAATTAGTCGACTAGGTGGGATGGTTAGTCGACTAATAGGGGTATTAAGTCGACTAACAGTCTGGATTAGTCGACTAAAACTGGGTTCCAGAGAGTTGAGATTCTGTTTCAGGGAAAGTTAGTCGACTAGGGTCAAGGGAGTAGTCGACTAATAGGGGTCTCAAGTCGACTAACAGATACTCTAAGTCGACTAAAACTGAGATACAGAAAGTTGGGTTTCTGTTACAGGGAATGTTAGTCGACTGGGGTAAAAAGGGGTAGTCGACTAGTGTTCTATAGTCGACTGATAATTAGGCTAAGTCGACTAAAACTGTGTTTCCAGAAAAGGTTACTTTTCAAAACAGATGGGTTAGTCGACTAATACCTAGGTCAAGTCGACTAATCGTCTAGAAACAGAATACAGAACAGATTTTCTGGTGGTTGTGTTTGATGTCTAAAAACATGATTTTAAAGATGTAAAGGTACAAGATATGAGAACACAAGTGTGCTAGGAATTAGACAAGTCTTGGTGAGTAAAAATACTCACTAGGAATGGTCAATCGACGTTTTACGCTTTCGAAAGGATCGTTGTCGACGAATAGCGCCAAGGTGATCTTTGGCGGCGAAGGAAGCTACGATCCAAGTTCTAAAATGGTTGCTTGAGGTGGAGGTGGTGTCCTTGTGGTGTTCTTGGAGTTGGGTTTGAGGTTGAGATGAAGGAGGGATTTTGGGTGAAGGCTATTTCTTTGTTGAAGTGAAGAAAAGAGTAATAGAAATGTAAAGGAAAGTTTATATAGGATTTTGATTTTGTAAAGGAGGTGTAAATAAGGTAATTGAGAGGGGTTTTGTGTAAATAGGGGAGAGGATGAGTGTCCCTCTTCTGGGCCACTTGGCCGGCCATGGGAGAGAGAGAGAGATGCATTAAATGAGGAAGTAGGTGGGAGTGAGTGGAGGTTGTAATTTTGGAAAAAGAATTGGAATTTTGGAAATGGAAAAACTTGTGGTTGTGGAGGAAGGAAGGAAATTAATAAAAGGTAAAAGGAAAGGAAATTATAAATGAAAATATTTTCTCTTGGAAAAAATGAAAAGACAAATTCCCGGGTTTAAGTCGAGGATGCGGAAAACGTTTCGGAAAATACCGAAATCGTCCGAAATTCAAGTATCTCGGAACGACTCGTAAATTTTACCAAAAATCAAGAATATTACTTTAAGACTCATGGTGAAATTCGTTTGAAGAAATAACTTATAGTTTTAAAACTAAAAATCCCGGAATCAGTTATCTACCGACTCCGTTGGAATTTTTATAAATTCATAAAATTCTCAGAAAAAGTATTTAGATAGAAAATATGATTCTAAGAAATAAAGTCTAAAGGACCTTCTAGAAATTCTTAACTGTTTGTGAATTAAAAATCCGAGAATCGATCGGCGGCACTGGTCGACACCGGTTTTGAAAATATTTAATTAAATTCAGGAAAATTCCAGAAAATCATAGAAAATATATAATATTGGAAAATGATTTTTAAAACTGAAATCTGTCAAGTACAGGAAGTAAATCGAAAAATACGATCGAAAAACTGAATACGCAACTAAGTACGTATTCCGGGAACGGGGTATTACAATCCATCCACCTTACAAAAATTTCGTCCTCGAAATTTCATAAGGTGAAAAGTAACAGCAAAGAAGGATAACAGTAGAGAAGGATAGAAGGAAAGAGTTTTACCAATCAAGAAGTGAAGAGTTGAGGGTAACGCTCACGGATAACATCCTCTCGTTCCCACGTGGCCTCTCCTGGTGCATGTCTGTTCCAAGACACCAACACTAATGGTATGGCTTTGTTCTTCAATGTCTTGACACTTCTGTCCAAAATGGCCATCGGTTGCTCTTGGTATGACAAATCCGGTTGTAGTTCCAGTTCGGAGTGATCCAGGATATGACTATCATCCTTCACATACTTCCTCAGCTGTGATACGTGGAATACATTGTGAACTCCGTCCAAAGATGGCGGTAACGCCAACCTGTAAGACACATCTCCCACTCGGTCCAAGATCTCGAATGGGCCGATATATCTCGGACTAAGCTTTCCACGAGTACCGAACCGGATTACTCCCTTTGTAGGAGATATCTTCAAAAACACATGATCTCCTGTCTGGAATTCCAATGGCCTTCTCAGTGTGTCTGCCCAACTCTTCTGCCGACTCTGTGCTGCCCTGAGGTGATCTCTGATAATCCTGACTTTATCTGTTGTCTGAATCAGGATCTCTGGTCCCAAAAGTCTCCTCTCACCGACTTCATCCCAACAAATCGGTGACCTACACTTCCTACCATACAATGCTTCAAAAGGTGCCATCTTGATACTTGCCTGATAGCTGTTATTATAAGAAAATTCAGCCAAGTGTAGATGGTCTTCCCATGATCCCTGGAATTCAATCATGCAGGCCCGCAACATATCTTCAAGAATCTGGATAGTCCTTTCAGATTGTCCGTCTGTCTGAGGATGATATGAAGTACTGAATTTCAGACGAGTCCCTAGACTTTCTTGGAGGCTTTCCCAGAAATGAGATCTGAATCTGGTGTCTCTGTCCGAAACAATACTAACTGGAATTCCATGCAGACGAACTATCTCCTTCATGTACTTGTCTGCCAGAACCTCTGTTGTCTGACCTACCCTGAATGGTATGAAGTGAGCTGACTTGGTGAGGCGATCAATGATTACCCACACAGCATTATTACCTTTAGGACTGCGAGGCAATGCCGTGACAAAATCCATGGTGATGTGCTCCCACTTCCACTCAGGTATCGGTAAAGGTTGTAGGAGTCCAGCTGTCCTCTGATGCTCTATCTTTATCTGCTGACAAACCAAGCACTTGGCAACATACTGGGCTATCTCCCTCTTCATAGCATTCCACCAAAACTGCTTCTTTATGTCTTGATACATCTTGTTTCCCCCTGGGTGTATGGAATATGCTGAACTGTGAGCTTCTGCTAGGATCTTCTGTCGAACTTCTCCTTAGGGAACACAAAGTCTGCTACCAAAATATAATGCACCATCTGGATGAATACAGATATCAGTCCTCAATCCAGCCTCTACCTGGGCTCGAAATGACTGCAATCTGGGATCTTCCTTTTGAGCTTCCTTGATCTCATCTATCAATGTTGACTGAATCTGTAGAGTCATGAACTGTCCTGCCTTCTCAGTTCCTCGAACCAACATCAAGTCCAATCTGATGAAGTCTTGAATCAACTCCTTCTGCTGAGTAAGTTGGACAAGCACTCTATTCTCTGGCTTCCTGCTCAGTGCATCCGGTACTGTATTGACCTTGCCTGGATGATATTGCAAGTCAATATCATAGTCCGCCATCAGCTCCAGCCACCGCCTCTGCCTCATGTTCAACTCCTTCTGTGAGAAAATATACTTGAGGCTCTTGTGATCCGTGTATATCAACACTTATCTCCCAGAAGATAATGCCTCCAGATCTTCAAGGCAAATATAACAGCTGCTAGCTCCAAGTCATGAGTTGGGTAATTCCGCTCATGAGTCTTCAGTTGCCTAGATGCATATGCTATGACATGATCATGTTGCATTAGTACACATCCCAGGCCCTTTCCTGATGCATCACTGAATATGACCATCCCTCCTCTTCCTGAGGGAGTCTTCAAGATTGGAGCTGAAATGAGCCTCTGCTTCAATTGCTCAAAAGCTGCAGTACATTCCTCTGTCCAAATGTACCTTTCTCCTTTCCGAGTGAGCTTGGTTAACGGAGCTGCAATCCTAGAGAAATCTTGGACAAAGCGTCGGTAATATCCGGCTAGTCCCAGAAAACTCTTAATCTCAGTCACCGTCCTCGGAATTGGCCAATCTCTCACCGCCTGGACTTTGCTAGGATCAACTGAAATTCCTTCCGCTGAAACTATGTGTCCAAGGAAGGCTATACTGTCCAACCAAAAGTCACACTTGCTCCTCTTAGCATGAAGCTGCTCCTGCTGTAGAGTCTGCAATACAATCCTCATGTGTTCTGCATGCTCCCTGTTGCTCTTTGAATAGATCAAGATATCATCTATAAACACCACAACGAACTGATCCAAATAGGGCGAGAACACTCTGTTCATCAAATCCATGAAAACTGAAGGGGCATTGGTGACTCCGAAAGGCATAACTAGAAACTCATAGTGGCCATAACGGGTCCTGAATGCCGTCTTCGGAATATCCTCCTTCCTCACCCTCAGCTGATGGTAACCCGACTTTAAATCTAATTTAGAGAATACTCGGGCTCCATGAAGCTGATCAAACAAATCATCAATCCTTGGTAAGGGATACTTGTTCTTGATGGTAACTTGTTCAATTCCCTATAATCAATACAAAGCCTCTTACCACCATCCTTCTTATTCGCCAATAGTACTGGAGCTCCCCATGGTGAAGTACTTGGTCGAATTAACCCCTTATCAGAGTATTCCTGCAGTTGCTTCTTTAGAATCTCCAACTCCGTCGGTGCCATCCTGTACGGAGCCTTGGATATAGGAGCTGTTCCAGGCACAGTATCAATAGAGAACTCAATCATCCTTTCAGGTGGAAGTCCTGAGATCTCAGCAAACACTCTTGGAAATTCATCCCACACCGGTACTCCCTTCTGAACCTCCGAAGTAGTCAACCGAGTCTTTCTCTTAGTAGACTTCACTTCTCCACTAAATTGGAATTCCGGTTGACGAGGGATCCTGAAAATAATCTTCTTCTCTCTACAGTCAATAACTGCATAATACTGACTGAGCCAGGTCATGCCTAAGATTACGTCGTACCCTTGGTGTCTAGTACGAGCATATCTATGACCAAGGTCTTATCACAAAGTTCTACTGGACAGTCAGCACAAACTCTAGAAGATATGACTACTCCATTCCCTGTACTAATCTCCCATTTGTGGTCTAAAGATCTAACAGGTATGGAATGCAATGCCACAAAATGATCTGAGATAAAACAATGTGAAGCACCTGAATCGAAGAGGGCTAAAACAGGTTTAGAATGCACCCTGATATTACCTGTTATCACCTCCTCAGAAGTCTCAGCCTCTACTTCTGTCAAGTTGAAGGCCTGACCCCTTCCACGCCCTGCAGCAGTCCTAGCTCCTCTCTGGACTGGGCGAATAGCTTGCTGTGGAGGAGGGGAGGAACTCTCCTGATCATCGGTCCTTGATTCCTCCGTCCCGGTGGCCCTGGAAGTGCTCTCTGTCCATTCGGTCCCTGAAGTGCTGGCAAAGCTTGGCCGGCTATCCCCATTCTCCTGTGTGGACAGGCCTCGATGGAATGGTCACGGGAACCACACACCAAACATAACCATTTGCCCTACGGCAATTCTGACGAATATGGCCTGGTTTCTGACAATAGCTGCAGAAGGAAAAAGGTTGGGCCGTCTGGTAAGGAGCTGGTCTGAATGGTTGCCTCACAGTCTGAACCTTTGCTGCTCTGTAAGGGCCTCCTCTTCCCATTGGTGCAAATGGCCTCTTCATGGCCTGGTTCCTCATCTGGTTCTCTTGCTTCTTCTCTAGCCCACGCTCCACCTCTCGAGCTATGGTGAGAACCTCTGAATAAGTCTTCAGCTGCTGGGGCATTAGGAAAACTTAGATGTCCATCTGCAAACCCTGCTGAAACCTACTAGCCCGCTTCTCCTCATCAGTTACCATGTACGGAGCAAAGCGGCTAAGTCTGAGAAATTCCGCGGCATACTCATCCACGGATCTATTCCCTTACTGAAGTCTGATGAACTGCTCTTCCATGTCCTTCTGAGCAGTGGCAGGGAAGAATCTGCTATAAAAGCTCTTGGAGAATGTGTCCCAGGTGACAGGCTTCTCCAATCTGGCCTCCTCAGCTAGCCACCAAGTTCTGGCTATATCCTTCAATTGAATCTTAGCAACCTCCACTTGATTCTCCTTTGGAACTCGGGCTGCATTCAATAAGTCTGTGGTGTCCGTCAGCCATTGCTCAGCATCCAGGGGTTTCTCTTCACCCGTGAATATGGCTGGTTGCAGCCGTCTGAAGTCTGAAACATTTCCCGGCCTCTGTTCTTTTGGAGCTGCCATTCTTGCCGGAGGAGTTCCGTTTGTTGCTGCTGGTTCTCCATCATCGTCTGAATGACCCTCAGAATGTCCACATTCTCTCCCGTGGGTCCATTTGATGTTTGCCCAGAGTTGCTACGACCCGTCCTTCTCTCCATACCGAATTGGGAAAGGATAACTGGAATTTGGAAATAAATGGAAGGAGTTTAGGACACAAGGGAAGGAATCAAGAAGGGATCAAGAAGGACTAGATAACTTTGTACATTGTAGTTGGCAATAGCAAATCACTGGAATTTGCTGCTTGATTGTACTATAGGTGTGAGAGCCTAGGCTCTGATACCAACCTGTAACGTCCCGATCCCACGGATACGGAGACGTCACTGCGACGTATATACGCAGGTCAGAAAGTGCCCCCACGTATATACGCTAAGCAATAAGTACAACAAGAATCAGAGTACACGACTAAGCATGGTATCCATACATATGCCAACTGAAAAATACGACTACAAAGCTATCACAGGATATGATAAAGTATTACACGTTACATGTGTATTACATCACAACCGAGTCCAAAAGTAAAAGATACAATATAAACACCAAAAAGCTCACGAGTTGGATGAAGATCCCGTGAGTCAAAACGGATAGTTCTGGCACGAAGAACAGGAACTAATCTGCCTGCTCACAAAAGAAAGCTTGATCCTCTGTGGATGGCTCCACTTCGATCCAAGCCTCAGAACTGAATATGCAAATCCAAGGGGGTCAAGACCTCATAACAATAATCAGGCTACAGCCAAATGGCTAAGAGACATAAATAAGTAAGAGGGAACAGTAAGATAATATCAATCAGTAGGAAATGAAAGCATAAAGAGTAAGAGTCTGAATACAATGGATCCACAGTTAACGTCTTAATATTATTACTTGTCTTACTATGATATCTAGCTATGTGACCCAGCGTCCCAGCTCACATAGATCCATATCCTAGTAAAGTAAGGTTGTTATTGGAAACCAGCGGTTGTATCGACGAACTATGTTTACAGTGGATCCCGTACATGCCCGGGATAACGGTCCAGGATTGTTCCGTTGCTTGGTGACGGAAGCCAGCCGCTAGGCTAACAGGAGGGACTTATGTATGCCCTTTATCATGATAGTATTCAGGAAGAGGGAGCAAGCACTCCCCTCGGTCCCCTGGTGGCCCACAGGTCAGACCGGAACATGAGTTGCACAACATTCCTAAAACCACTGTAAACACGAACACATATCGATATTCGCATGTTTTCCCCCCGACCCAATATAAGTTGGTCCATTTTATACAAAAGTCAAGTGTATCATGCTTGGTTCAAGTGATGGCATGATAAGTGGTGATATCCATTTATTAACGAGTTATGGTATGGAACTACACAATAATAAGTCATGAAGTAATAAGAAGAAATGTCCATCAAGTAACATGTCATGAAGTACCAGTTATGAAGCATAAGTAACAATAATACATAGCACATGAACCAATGATAAGATCCAAATTCAGAAAAGAAATCAACTAAGACAAACAGTCAGAATTAGTCGACTAGGTGGGATGGTTAGTCGACTAATAGGGGTATTAAGTCGACTAACAGTCTGGATTAGTCGACTAAAACTGGGTTCCAGAGAGTTGAGATTCTGTTTCAGGGAAAGTTAGTCGACTAGGGTCAAGGGAGTAGTCGACTAATAGGGGTCTCAAGTCGACTAACAGATACTCTAAGTCGACTAAAACTGAGATACAGAAAGTTGGGTTTCTGTTACAGGGAATGTTAGTCGACTGGGGTAAAAAGGGGTAGTCGACTAGTGTTCTATAGTCGACTGATAATTAGGCTAAGTCGACTAAAACTGTGTTTCCAGAAAAGGTTACGTTTCAAAACAGATGGGTTAGTCGACTAATACCTAGGTCAAGTCGACTAATCGTCTAGAAACAGAATACAGAACAGATTTTCTGGTGGTTGTGTTTGATGTCTAAAAACATGATTTTAAAGATGTAAAGGTACAAGATATGAGAACACAAGTGTGCTAGGAATTAGACAAGTCTTGGTGAGTAAAAATACTCACTAGGAATGGTCAATCGACGTTTTACGCTTTCGAAAGGATCGTTGTCGACGAATAGCGCCAAGGTGATCTTTGGCGGCGAAGGAAGCTACGATCCAAGTTCCAAAATGGTTGCTTGAGGTGGAGGTGGTGTCCTTGTGGTGTTCTTGGAGTTGGGGTTGAGGTTGAGATGAAGGAGGGATTTTGGGTGAAGGCTATTTCTTTGTTGAAGTGAAGAAAAGAGTAATAGAAATGTAAAGGAAAGTTTATATAGGATTTTGATTTTGTAAAGGAGGTGTAAATAAGGTAATTGAGAGGGGGTTTTGTGTAAATAGGGGAGAGGATGAGTGTCCCTCTTCTTGGCCACTTGGCCGGCCATGGGAGAGAGAGAGAGAGATGCATTAAATGAGGAAGTAGGTGGGAGTGAGTGGAGGTTGTAATTTTGGAAAAAGAATTGGAATTTTGGAAATGGAAAAACTTGTGGTTGTGGAGGAAGGAAGGAAATTAATAAAAGGTAAAAGGAAAGGAAATTATAAATGAAAATATTTTCTCTTGGAAAAAATGAAAAGACAAATTCCCGGATTTAAGTCGAGGATGCGGAAAACGTTTCGGAAAATACCGAAATCGTCCGAAATTCAAGTATCTCGGAACGACTCGTAAATTTTACCAAAAATCAAGAATATTACTTTAAGACTCATGGTGAAATTCGTTTGAAGAAATAACTTATAGTTTTAAAACTAAAAATCCCGGAATCAGTTATCTACCGACTCCGTTGGAATTTTTATAAATTCATAAAATTCTCAGAAAAAGTATTTAGATAGAAAATATGATTATAAGAAATAAAGTCTAAAGGACCTTCTAGAAATTCCTAACTGTTTGTGAATTAAAAATCCGAGAATCGATCGGCGGCACTGGTCGACACCGGTTTTGAAAATATTTAATTAAATTCAGGAAAATTCCAGAAAATCATAGAAAATATATAATATTGGAAAATGATTTTTAAAACTGAAATCGGTCAAGTACAGGAAGTAAATCGAAAAATACGATCGAAAAACTGAATACGCAACTAAGTACGTATTCCGGGAACGGGGTATTACATAAAGGCTCTCCAGCCTACATCAAAGACTAGCAATTGTCTTCTCATTCATGATGTTGTTGAAGATCTCATCTGATAGCGTAGTATGATCGTCGCCTTGGCGCGAAAGTCGATATCATTCTACTCATGATCATCCATCTTCGATGGTTGCTTTTAAATGCCAAGCAGAATCTTGTGTGTGCCCTCCTTCACGAGCAATGACGTTACTCGCATCTTTCACAACAAGAAGTTGGACTTCCTGTCGAATTTCTCCACCTCGAACTTGATTGTTGTGATCGTCTTACTAGCCATTGCTCTGATACCAATTATTGTGATCAACACCGATACAACAAGAGAGAACACTGAGGTGAAGACTCGACAGCGGAAGCGAAGAAGATTTACCACTAGCAAGCAATCACTACAAAATACAAGAACACCAGATTTAACATGGTTCGGTAAGAGTGCTACGTCCACGGGGAGGAAGGGAGAAATTATATTGAAAACAGAGGAAAAAAATGTAAGAGTTACAAGAATTCTCTTTCTCACAACTCTCAATGGTGAAAATATCTTTTAAACTTGACTTGTCTTGACTTGCCTTCAAAGGCCACTCCCGAGGGTTTATATAGGCTTATAGAATGATCTTAATCCAACCCAAACTTCAATAATACAATCACCACCACCTCAGAGAAAGAAGAAAACTCGAATCCAATTCAAACTGCAAATAAAACTCGAAAAGAAAATTGCTAGAACCGATAAAAGTCAACTACTTTTAATGTACACTAGTCGACTATAAGTTGACTTATAAGTCAACTACTCTGACAAAATTCGAGAACGTTACTTTCTATTGTAAGTACTAGTCGACTATACAAGAAGTATAAATCGACTAGGCTAAACATAAGTCGACTAATATTGTTTATAAATTGACTTATAATATGTACAAGTCATGCGCATATTCGTGCTTGATCTCTGAAGTTTGTATACCTCCACCTGAATCTAATTTCTTTTCTAATGAATATGAAGCAATCAAAATATGATTCAACTCCCGTTTGCACAAGAGTATGACCTATGTTCTAAAAGATAAAAAAGTATATATGATAGTCTGAAACTGTAGCCATGTGGGACATGTTACCTCGCATCAAACAATGCAGGCCTCGTAATATATCATTCAAGATTAATATCTCGGGAATACAAAAGCCAAGAGTCAAATCTAGCCAGCGCTTCCAAAAACTTCATCAGATGAGATAATGAATATAAAATCAAAAGGAAAGAAAACTTACTCAAACCAAGCAAACAAATATCCTAATTATCCTATATATTTGCAACACACAAATAAAGGTATCTAGATCCCAAATATCCTATATATTGTAACAAATAAAGTGGCTAAAATGATATCCTATCATACACTACTTAATTTGCGAGATGCATCATGTTGTAAGTGACTAAACTTCATACATAAAAAGTCCAAGAGTGCAGGAAAAAATAATGAAGACATTTCATTTTGTCTTTTTAATAAGATGAGTAATTGCTATTTATTTTGATTTAAGTGAAATCCATCATAATTATAATTACCCAATATATATTATTATTGTTTACAGTCACAGTTCCAACTAACTGGGTTTCTGGCAGTGTGACTGCGCATGCTCCAGTAGATAAACTTTCGTGATTTATAAGAAATACACACACCTTATTTTTCATGTTGTTTCTTTGTAGTTCTCATAACTAATTAGTAATTTTATTTTTTAATTTTTTTGCGTATCATACTCTGTTATTAGATTGGAGCATTTAATAATGCAGTTAAAAGTTAATGAAAAAGATAACAAGAAACATAAATTGTGGTGCACCTAAACTCTTTCTCTCTGATAATATAACAGAGAGATTGAAATCTGCACAACTCAGGTTACAAATGTGTAAAACACCCCACTATTGGTTCTCTGAAAAAGAAGTAAAAAATAGCAAAACCCCAGTATCCTGATTTCCTGCATGGGCTACAACTGCAAGTGCATGGTTTAATAATATGCACGTTGTGCACGCAAAATAATAGGACTGATGAAAAAAATGTCATCCCTGCAATTTTTTTTTTTTTTAATCTCTACTCTCATCGTCATCTGCTACTAACTGCATGAACCCATGAAAACAATATCTATTTTCTTTAAAAAAAAAAGTACATATGGAAGAAGGAGGAGACATGGCCATGTGAGACATGTTACCTTGCATCAAACAAATGCAGGCATGGTACTAATATATTATCCAAGATTAATATCTCGGAAATACCATGGCCAAAAAAGAGTCAAATCTAGCCAGCGCTTCCAAGAGCTTCATCAGATGAGATGAAATAATGAATATAAATCAAAGGGAAAGAAAACTTAAACAACCAAAAAAAAAAGCTATAAATAGTCCCATAGAGGTCACGCTATACCTCTCACTTGCAGCTGTATAATTCTCTTCTTCTTGATTTGTTTCTCAAAGTACTGCAGCAAGCAAATTAAGATGGCCACTAACAACAGCAGCCCAAGCTCCATCCTCATTGAGGGGAGGCAGTTCTGATGCTTGAGGTTGCAGTGTCCGAGTCCACAAACTACACTCCCTCTCTCCTTGATGATGGGACCCACGGCTTTGTTCCTCAAGAGGTCTCCCTTCAGCTTGTTAGTGCAACTGTTGGTGATCCAAGTGAGATCTCTCTCTGAACTCAAATATATGCTTCCTTTTTTTTTTTTTAAGTAAAACGGTGAACTTTTAAGGTCTCCCACGGATAAGAGTTCAATGAAAATAACATTACATGTACAACGTGAAAGGTAACATATGCTCTTGAGCTAAATAGTTTCGTCCCACACGCACATAAGAGATACAATAAACGCTTCTTGTTATCTATCGATACTTATTTCAAACCACAATAATATTAACAAGCTTAATTTTTTTCATAGATAAATTAACAAGCTTAATGCATGTATGCATAATATCATACTGATTCATTCATTATGTATATGTACTTGCTCCCAATTTTTTTTCTAATTAATTTCAAACTTCAAATCTTTACTTACCTAAAGTTTCATGAATGCTGAACTTGTGATCGTGTATGAATCTATTGGCAGATTAGCTTGGTCTTTGAAGACTGGTGGTCAGTAAAGTTTTGGTTTCTTATTCATTTACCAAGAGGATCCTTGGATTTTAAATTTCTAGCTATAACACGAGTATCTTATATCTTATTTATTATAATCTTATAAATAAAAGAAAAAGAACAACATTAGAGAGACGTGCCTAAAATCTCAAATAATATCATTTTTAACGGATTTCTTGTCTTTTTTTTTCTTTTTTGGATAAATAATCATTTTCCACTTAATCAGTAAAAAACGAAGCCTTTCTTGTCTCCACGAACCGGACTCCACAATAACGTCCGTAGACAACCTTTTGGGCGGCCAACCAAGTGGCATTTGGGTGTATCCAGCGGTTGGTTTAACTGGTTGGTATGGGTCAGTTAGAACACAAACTCTCCACCAGTCACCGGTTCAAATCCCACAATGCGGACATTTATTCTCTCGCGACGTGATCCAGATCAGGCGCCGGGTTTGTTCCTCAGAAGTGTCGGTGAATCAATTCGGCGGTTGAGATAATTAGCAAAAAAAAAAAAAGTAGCATTTGGGCTGTGGATCCAAAACCCAATAAGAAATCTAGGGTCAGAGTTTGATCAAGCCCAGTTCTTAGTATGTGATAATATTTTACGTTGACGGTACAATCTTCCTTCTTTAGCCTAATTTGAGGCAGACAGAGAGAACGGTGTACTGACAGGTTTGATCGAGCCTAGGAAGAATTAAATATTAAATTCTGTCCAAATTTAACTACCTTTGGATTTGGATTCTCTCTCCTCTCTCTTGACTCTTCTTCCTCTCCCTCTCCCTCTCCGATCTGTCCGAGGTCTTCGCGGAGTCACGGAGAAGAGAGAGGAGAACAAGGAGTGAACTTTGAAGTAAAATTCCAAACTGTCTCTTTCTTTTCAGTTCTTGAATCAATGCTACGAGCTTTGAATTGGTTTTGAAAAATTGATCTTTGTTGGAGAGTGATTTTTCTTCTTCTTCTTGGTAATGAATTAATACTCATGTGCTTTGCTAAAATCGTATGCTATGCTAGGTTTGCGATTGCTGACACTGATGATTACAATGAAATGGTTGTTTTGGTTGAATTTATCTTGAGGGAGAATTTGTTGGATTTTGTGAAAAACCTTGTTTAGGGTTATGCAAAAAAATTGTGAAATTGTGAAAATATATTGACTATGAAGAGATGTAAGTGAATAATGAAAATAGTTGATAATTGAATAATAGAATCCGAATGTACTAAATGGTTGAAAATGATTCATGTAGCTGACCCCAAAAATTCGGAATAAAGATTTCATTGTTGTATAATATTCAAAACATAACTGAACTCATATTTTTTGTAACATTTGGATTGCAACAGACAATGGGAACAAAGGAGTCATGGAGAGCCAGCTTACTTGGAAGAGATAATCCCAAGCTTGCGAAAGATAGTAGTGGGAGAATTCGTGTACAAGGTTACATTCAGCTGGGACGAGAGCCAAGGGATCTCTGGAGCCATCATCGTCAAAAACAACCATCAAGACAAGTTCTTCCTCAAGAGCTTGACCATCGAGAATTCCCAGGAAAGGGTCGCATCCACTTCGACTGCAATTCTTGGGTCTATAATGTCGACAAGTACGCATATGACAGGATTTTCTTCGCCAATGATGTAAGTGCATTATACAGATGTCATATCAAATATAACATACAACATAAAAACATCTCTGTCCCTTTCAAATTTAAATCAATAAATTTCTTCTAGCCATATACATGCCAGATCATATCATATCCAATCTAACATTTTTTACTAGCGTTGTTTGTCTTGATAAACCAATTGGTTAGTGACATGAGACCCTAAATCAAAGGTATCATATGCACAGGTTAATAATAATAGTAGTAGTTTATGATGGAAAAACTTTTGGATGATATAAAGGCCAGGAACTAAGGATCCATTGATGCACATCTCCTAGTGACAAATTTTATTGCAGACTTATCTCCCAGAAGACACACCAGAGCCTTTAAAACATATAGGCAAGAGGAGCTCCTTCACCTCAGAGGTGACGATGTTGACGGAAGCTGGAGGAGTGGGATCGTATCTACAACTATGCATTTTACAACGATCTTGGAGATCCAGACAAAAACCCTTCGCTTGCCCGCCCCGTCCTTGGCGGGTCTGAAGCGTACCCTTACCCTCGCAGGGGCCGCACTGGACGCCCCCCAACCAATACTGGTAGATACTAGCTACGTGTGCATTCAAATTAACTATCTTACAGAACTTTGGATTGGATCACTAACTAGAGGAGGTCTCCTTTGTTCTACTAGATCCCAACAGTGAGAGCAGAGTGAAGGATGATTTCTATGTCCCTCGGGATGAGCGTTCGGACACCTGAAGCAGGGCGATTTTCGTGAAAATCTCATCAAGGCGCTTATCAAAGCACTGATCCCAGTCTTCCGTGCCATATGTGATCCGGTTAATCAGACCCCTCTCGAGTTTGACTCCTTTGGAGACATACTGAGAATGTTCGAGGGAGGCCTGCCCGTGCCTGATGTCCCTCTCATTGACGAGGTCACAGATAACATCCCATTCAAGTTGCTCAAGGACATAGTTGGTACTAGCAAGAATGGCAAGCGTTTAATCAAGTACTCCAAGCCCCATGTCATTCAAGGTTCATCTTGTTCTTAACTTTGGAAAATAGAGTAAATATTGTTTTTATTTGTTGTTCATCAGATAATCATGATAATACCAGAATGTATTTACTTTGCTTCTTGTTTCCATGTCTAGCTATTTTTCTTTATTTCATGACAAATTTAGCCTAGATTACAAACTGGTTATGTTATGATGTCTCTTGCTTTAACATTGTAGCTGATCATCTTGCTTGGAAGACTGATGAAGAATTCGCACGCGAAATGCTGGCTGGAGTGAACCCTGTCATAATTAGTAGGCTTCAGGTAATCTAATCCTCCATAATCCTATCATGTATATCTAATATTTCTGCCTTGATTGTACATCATACTTTTTTCTTGTCCCTTGTTGATTGCAGGAATTCCCTCCAACAAGCAAGCTGGATCCCACAAAATATGGCAACCAGAACAGCTCAATAACTGCAGCACACATTGAGAAAAAACTTGATGGGCTAACAGTTGAACAGGTAAGGCTTTAGTAATTGAAACTCCAATTGCTCTAAGGGAGTGGTAGTCCTTGATAATTCAAAATTAGGAATTTAGAAATAAATTCCCATCAATTCGAAGATTTTGAAATGAAAGTAATTGGATCTGAACACTTGTTGCAGCATTGAGCAACAATAGGCTCTTCATCTTGGACCACCATGACGCCATGATGCAGTATGCCACTCGCATCAATACCTTCACTAAAAGTAAGATATATGCCACCAGAACTCTGCTCTTCTTGAAAGACGATGGTACTCTGAAGCCATTGGCAATCGAGCTCAGCTTACCACACTCAGATGGGGAACAATTTGGAGCCGTCAGTAAGGTTTTCACCCCAGCCAAAGTTGGTGTGGAGGGTGCCATCTGGCAACTGGCAAAAGCCTATGTTGGAGTTAACGACTCTGGCGTTCACCAGCTCATCAGCCACTGGTATGATTAATCTCTAAGCCAATCATTTTTGCTATCAAGTGTCCATGTTTGCTAATCTGATTGATTTCATGTGGTGGTGTCTGATTTTAGGCTTCTCACTCATGCATCAATTGAGCCATTTGTTATCGCGACAAACCGCCATCTTAGCGCAATGCACCCCATCAACAAGCTTCTTGTGCCCCATTATCGCGATACCATGAACATAAATGCCCTGGCACGTAAGAGCCTTATCAACGCTGGTGGCATCATCGAAACAACTTTTTTCCTGTTAACTACTCTATGGAGATGTCTTCGGCCATCTACAAGAGTTGGAACTTCACCGAGCAAGCCCTCCCAGCTGACCTCCTCAAAAGGTATAATAGTTTCCATTGCATTTTCTTTCATATAATTATGTGCAAAATAGGAAGTGTATGATTAATCCCCATTTATAATTAACATACCTGTATGGTTACCTGAATAAGCTTGTACTCGTTTACTGGGTATAACCTATATGCTTCTTGGGCATAACATCTAATGAGTGTAATGAAATCTTGTACCTAGTATTGTTTGGGTGTGTATTTTTGAGTATTAGAGGAATCATGGTAATGATAAGAAACAAAAGAGTTGTTCATGGACAACTTCTAGTTTCATTGGGAATTTCTTATAGGGGAATATTCTTTTACATTAAGAGGCATTAATTAATGAGTGTAAGGAAATCTTGCACCTTTTTTTTCTCTCCAACATTGCGATTGTGAAGTGAATATCAATTCAGGGGTCTCCCAACACTTCAAAGGAGGACAATTAAGGGGGGCTTTATTCATAATCCTATCTTTTATTCCAAACTTTATTGCCATCATATTATTTCCTACTTATTCATGGGGCACGCCACTACGCTCACAAAAGTTCCTACAAGTTACAATTTGGTACTAACATGGTGTGTCAATCAGTTGCACCACAGAATTTGTTTAACACAGTCTTCCTTTTCCTTGCAGAGGCATTGCCGTTGAGGACCCAATGAGCCCAGGCAAAATTCGACTACTTATGAAGGACTATCCTTATGCAGTCGATGGGCTGAAAATCTGGTCATCAATCGAGACATGGGTCAGCGAATATTGTTCCATCTATTACCCCTCTGACACGGCAGTCGAGAGTGATGCCGAGCTCCAGGCTTGGTGGAAGGAGGTTCGAGAGGTAGGCCATGGAGACAAGAAGGATGAGCCATGGTGGCCCAAGATGCAGACTGTTCCCGATTTGATTCAATCGTGCACCACCATCATTTGGGTGGCATCTGCCCTCCACGCTGCAGTCAACTTCGGGCAATACCCGTATGCTGGCTACCTCCCTAACCGTCCAACCCTCAGTCGGAAGTTCATGCCTGAACCGGGCTCTGACGATCACAAGCGCCTAGAAAACGAAGCAGAGAAAGTCTTTCTGGAGACAATCACAAGAGAGCTGCAATGCATAATTGAAATTTCTTTGATTGAGATACTGTCCACGCATTCCTCGGATGAGATCTATCTTGGTCAAAGGGAGACACAGGAGTGGACCAAGGATCAGAAGGCACTGGATGCATTCGAGAGGTTCGGGGCGAAGCTCAGAGAGATCGAGGCCGAGATCACGGAGATGAACCAAGACCCGAGCCTCCTGAACCGCAATGGGCCGGTGAAAGTGCCGTACAACTTGCTGTTCCCGACGAGCGGCCCAGGGCTCACTGCCAAGGGCATTCCCAACAGTGTCTCAATCTAGTTCGTGT